>JBBPBX010090392.1:0-14123 GCA_038048925.1 Garcialebias charrua
TCGTGTCAGGACAGCTGTGAGCCGTTCATCATGCTCTGCTTCATTCTTTCCCGACACAAGGACATCATCTGCATGGCATATAACACCGTCAAGGCCGGCCAAAAGCTGGGACATGCGTCTTTGAAAATGTTCTGGGCCTGAATTTATCCCAAATGGTAGCACATTGAAGCAGAAGCGGCCAAAGGGAGTAATGAATGTTGTGAATTCCCTACTTTCTTGTGCTAATGGGATCTGCCAAAAGCCACTCCGTGCATCCAATTTCGTGAAATACTTTGCACCATTCAACTGTGCTAATGACTGGTCCACGGAGGGCAAAATATGTCTTTCTCTGCACACACTTTCATTAAGCTTGGTAAGGTCAACACAGAGTCTAATTTTGCCATTGGGTTTTGGGACTACAACTATCCCCGCACACCACTCTGTAGGCTTCTCTATCCTGGAGATGACCCCCATCTCCTCCATTCTTTTTATTTCCTCCTTGACTTTTTCAGTTAAGGGTATTGGCACACGGCGAGGGGTTGTAAGGGCATAGGGGACAGCATCGTCTCTCAGTCGGATACGATAGTCACCTTCCAGTCTTCCTAATCCTGTAAACACCTTTGGGAATTTCTTTTTGAATTTTCTCTCCGGGTCCCCCGTCTCCTCCAGTGTGTCAATTTTCTCTCTTCGCTCCACAAGACTTAATTCTGTAATTGCCGGTAAACCCAGCAGTGGTCTAGCCAAGCTATCAATGACAAACACTGACTGAGTGGACTTTTTATCCCTGCTTTCAAGGCTGCCTTGAATCTGACCTACTACAGATAGTCTGGTATTATTTGGGCCATACAGCTTTTTGTGGGTGTGCAACAGAGGGCCGTCTCTTTTGTAGCTGTATAGTGTGGTAGGAATGGCGGTTACTGCTGCCCCTGTATCCAATTTAAAAGAAACTACTGCCCCATTTAATTTGATGTCTGAGTACCAGCCACTGCTGTCTGACTTCACCTCTCCCAAGTACAGAGTGTCCTGATACAGTCCATTTTCCTCTGTCATCTCGTGTACAGGTTGCTTAGACCTGCAGACGGCAGCAAAGTGTCCTCGTTTGTGACATTTCCTGCATTCGGCCTCTTTGGCAGGGCAGTCCTTCCAATTGTGTGACGGAGCCCTCCCACATTTATAACAGGCAGACGATGTTGCATACCTGTTCGTTTTTCTTTTCTGTTGTGCACTGTCCTCTGTCCCGCGTGCAATTGAAAGCGCATGCATCTCTTCAATAGGCTCTTTAATGGATGCAGGGCCACTCGCACTGCGCAGCCACCCTTGTTGCTGTTTCACAGTTTCACTCTGTCTGACTCGCATTACAGCTGTAGTTAGGGTCAGTTTTGCATCCATCTGCAATTTCTCAGAGAGCGAGGCATCTCTTATGCCGACAACAATGCGATCGCGGATCAGTTCATCTCTGAGAGCTCCAAACTTGCAAAACTCCGCCTGTTTGTGAACTGCTGTGATAAAGCTCTCAGCCGTTTCTCCCGGTTCCTGGTTACGCCTGTTGAACTTTGCCCTTTCAAAAATTATATTGTGTTCTCCGATAAAATGTTCATCAAAGCACTCTTTTACTTTTTTGTAGTTCAACTTTTCTGCAGACGTTAGCTCAGATGCATTAAGGATATCTTCGGATTCATCTCCCATTGAATATATTAACGTATTCACCTGCAAATCCTCTTCCTTTTTATCCAGTCCCGACACAATCCTGTATCTCTCGAACCGTCGGATCCATTTGGGCCAGTTTTGTACATCTCTGCAGTCAAACTTTTCTGGCGGGCTCGGGCGAAATCCCTCTCCGACGTTGCTAACGTTACTAACGTTGCTAACGACGTTGCTAGCTGCCGCAGCGTTAGCGCTTCCCCTCTCCGTATCGGACATCTCGGATACGACTCAGTTACTTGCGAGTGCGTCGGGAATGCTAACTTCACGTCGAAGAGTCACCGCTTCTGACACCATGTAATAGTTTGGAGACTACTCACGGAGCACTCGGACAACCGCTACTCTTTAGCCAGCCGGCGTCTTTATTATATATGAACTCTGACCCCGCAACCCGTACATAACGTGCCTCTGGTACGGAACGCCCCGAGGACCATAACACACCACAGTGTCCATCCAAAATGCCGCACCTCGTTAGCATCTTAGCTCCGCAATTAGCTGCGCCCGTTAGCATTTAGCCTCTCCAAAAGGCTGCCACCACAGCTGTTTCTATTTCTCTGCGTTTTAGCATGATAGGTCGGTGTCATTCCAACATCTGAACTGCCAGGCGGACATTGATGCGAGCTCCCGGCCGCCGGCTCCGTGTCCCCGGTAGCATCCACCCGTTCATGCTACAGCAAGGGCTGTTATTAGCATGTTAGCTCGTTGCTACTCCAGTCCGCTGTCTGCTGCTTCACGCGGTCAACAGCGTCTTTTTCATTCGCCCATCCGTCCCTCAGCACAACCGCCGTTCATCTACATCTCATGTATCCGAGCACAGCAACCTCTGAGCGGACACGGTTCTCAACCGGCGCAACCGAAGCTAACCAACACATGGCAGCACTGCCGACAACTGACTGCTGCCGTAAACTGGTGGAAACTGCCGTAAACTTAACTGACTGCTTTTTTTATTTTTTTATTTTTTATTAAAACAAACAGAACTACAGTACACTACATAAACAAAAATATAAACCGGTACAAACTCTCGTGAATGATAACATAACTACAATCTACAAGCTAGGGGGGCGGTTTACAAAATGATGAAAGTTGAAAAAAAAAAAAATAAAATATATATATAATATATATATATATATATATATATATTTTTTTTAATATAATATATATACCATACCATACCAGTTTATTTATAAAGCACTTAAAAATACAGCAGCAGCCGTCCGAAGTGCTGTACAAGAATAAAAACAAGCACAAAACAATAAAAACAATCAATCTCAATCATATAAATATCAGAACATCACAAGTAAAATAATACAACATTAAAACAGAGATGTGAACTCATTCTGGTTTAAAAGCCAATGAAAACATCCATCCATCCATCCATGGATGGATGTTTTCATTGGCTTTTAAACCAGAATGAGAAACCAGAAAACAGAGATGTGAACTCATTCTGGTTTAAAAGCCAATGAAAACATATGTGTTTTTAAACGAGTTTTAAAAACAGATATAGATGGGGCCTGCCTGACCTTCAGTGGCAGCTCGTTCCACAATTTAGGAGCCAGAGCTGAAAATGCTCTGTCTCCTCTGGTCTTATAAAAGGTTTTCGGGACTGCTAAAAGCATCTGGTCAGCGGATCTGAGAGCACGTGATGGCACATAAAGTTGAAGCAGTTCAGACAGATAAGAGGGACTAAAACCGTTCAAAGACTTAAAAACAAACAATAAAACTTTAAAATGGATTCGAAACTGGACAGGAAGCCAATGAAGGGACATTAAAACTGGAGTGATGTGCTCACGTCTGCCTGTACCAGTCAAAAATCGTGCAGCAGCATTTTGTACCAGCTGCAACCGAGAAAGCGAGGCCTTATTTACTCCAATCAGAAGAGAGTTACAATAATCCAGGCGTGAAGTAATAAAAGCGTGGATTACTGTCTCTAAGTGGCGTCTAGAAAGGAGGGGCTTGATTTTTGACAGGCGCCTCAGATGAAAGAACGAGGACTTAACCATGCTGTTGATGTGACAGTCCAGTTTCAGGCAGGGGTCAATTTTCACTCCTAGATTTGTCACAATCGACTTTTCATATGGGGCCAAAGAGGAAAAATCAAAAGTGGTGGGACTGTCAGGAGCACTAGATTTAAAGACCATAACCTCGGTCTTTTTATCATTAAAATGAAGGAAATTAAGCGCCATCCACCCTCTAATGTCACCAAGACAGTCCAGAAGAGACTGCGTGGAGCCATTTTGTTTTACAGGAAAATAGACTTGACAGTCATCCGCATACAAATGAAACTGCACACCATGCTTTCTGAAAATAGAACCGAGTGGCAGAAGGTAAAGTGAGAAGAGAAGAGGACCAAGGATAGATCCCTGGGGTACACCCCAGGGGAGGGCAGCAGATGCAGAGGTAAAATTATCAATCTTCACACTGAAACTTCGATTTGAAAGGTAGGACCTAAACCACTGCAGAGCTGAGCCAGTGATGCCCACTATATACATATATATATATATATATATACAGTACGAGGGACTATGTTTCTCGGCTGGCCTGGGAACGCCTTGGGATTCCCCCAGAGGAGCTGCTCCAAGTGGCTGGTGAGAGGGAAGTCTGGGCCTCCCTACTTAGACTGCTACCCCCGCGACCCGACCCCGGATAAGCGGACGAAAATGGATGGATGGATATATATATACAGTATATATATGTATATATATACATGTATATATATATATACAGGTATATATATACAGGTATATATCAAAAGACAATAAATGAAAAAGTACACAAAGGAGCAAGACAATATTAGAAACTTAAAACAGCAAGTTTTTAGATAACTGCTGTGAGATGGCAGTTTTCCAGTTTTTTAATCTACATAATGAAGAATAGTAGGCTTTGAATTCGTGACTGCTGCCACTCGGAAACTGTGGGAAACTGCCGGAAACTCTATCTGGGGGCTTTAAAAATGTCCAAACATAACAAAATAGAATTTAAGCACACCTAAAACAATTAAAAGTAAAATTAAATTTACACATGAGTTTGTAATAATTGCAGAGATGTGAACATGTATGATTTGGAAATGTAATTATCAATACAGAGGTAGTGGTGACAGAACAAGGAGCTTCACTGATCACGTTGACTATCCGCATTACATTGTAACACATTTACTATGTAAAAATTAATTTGAACTCAAGGTGGTGTGAAACATGAATAAAGTTTAGATTTTTTACTATTATTTTTTTAATTTGAGGTAAGTTTGTGTGTGCTTTTACTGGTAATGTATACCCATAGTAATTCACAGCCCAGGTCCAGGTTGAGAAATGCTTGCTTTAAAATTTGGATACATATGTCTTACTTGAGATAGTTTAACATTAACAAATATGACAATTGTTACTGCTTTGAACATTAGCCTATGTTGCTAATATCAATTTACCACTCAGGAGGGGGTGAAAAGTCCTCCACCTAGCATGTCACGAGGTGTGGCCAGGACCGTGACATGCAGCTAGCATGTTGCATATATCATGCTAATGCTAGCTGCATGTCACAGTCCTGGCCACACCTCCTCGCTCTAACCCCCATATACCAGTAAGTTTAATAGTACATTTTCCTACTAAGGATATTATATGTGAAATTACTGTCATATATTGTTCTTATAAGTATACAAATTATATATGTTTCATTTTATACAAATTTACTAAGGATCTTATACCTGGTTTCAATGCATTATACAAAAAATATAAGTTTCAAACAAAACATATAAAAACTTTATAAAATTTATATATATCTTTTCCGTATGGGATATACGGTAGTTGTGAACTGAGTCAACCTTTATTTTGGTATTTTTAGTTGATTACATATTACTGTATTTATGTGTAGCTGCTGTTGTAATTATTTAATGTTTGCAGGGTGTGTATGCACTCAAATTGTTGTCATCAAACCATCAGTTGGATGCAAGGCTGTGTGTAGCCTTTTTTTGTAAAATGCTACATGTGTCATACATGTTCTTTGCAGCACAGTTTTATGTTATTTTTCTATATTAACTTGGACATCTAAAAAAGCTAAGTCTGGTCCTCTGGACATTCAAAAAACAAAACAAAACAAAGCAAAAAAATGTAGAAACGTTTCGTCTTTTGTCCGAAAGACTTCCTCAGTCTGAGCTGCTGTATTCAGCTCAGTCTTATAAATAGCACCCTCTCACAGTGGATCAACCAGTTGGCTGATGACAGCCGAAACCAGCTGCTCACATGATCAAGGAGGACCACCTCTGGACCATCAGGTCCAGAGGACCAGACTTAGCTTTTTTAGATTTTTCTACCTGGATTATTGAGCATGCATCAGGGTATTAACTTGGACAGTTTGATCCTTCATTAATGGAGTTATGTGGGTTTTCATAAGCTGACAAAATTTAAAAGGATTTATGTTAGAGCAACAAGCAAACAGATGTTTTCTATGCAACTGTAATTGTCAGTTGAATAAGTTATAATAAATGAGTTATTCAACATTAAGGAGTACAGTAGTTACATTTATTTTACATTACATTAGATTACATTTAGTTACATTTATAAGTTACATCTGGCCCTTCAAGGACTGCAATTATGCCGATGTGACCCTCTGTGAAAATGAGTTTGACACCCCTGCTCTAAAAGTTCTTTTTGTAGCCTGTCGGGCATTGATGGCGTGTGCTTTAGCCATGTGGTGCACCATCTGGAGCAAGGTGCTTTAGCCACGTGGTGCGGTGCACCATCTGGAGCAAGACCGCCGCGCGTGACCAACGTACCGTGGATGCGGCGCTGAGGTTTAGGACGACCTCCGCCGCCTTCCCCATCATGCTTGCCGTCTCCTCAGCCAGCTTGGAGATGTGGTATGCTAGGAGGGCCGTGTTGTTGCTCGCTGCGTCGGCCTGGGCCGCTAGCTGGTGCACGCGGCCTGTTAGCTTTAGCACCGTTTGGTCGTGGCACCCGTTGGGAATCGGCATGTGGTCCGACCTGGCGGTTTTTGCCCCGAACACCTCTGAGTGGCTCTGCTCCAGTGGAGGCACCGATGGGAAGGTCTTGTCCGTGAAGCCTTCTACCCGTGTGATTCCCGCGAAGGAGGTCACTGGGGCCTTGATTTTGGCGGGCGCTGCCGCAGCCTCGTTCCAGAGTTCCGTCATGGCCGGGAAGCGAGGCCAGACCGGGTCTGGGCATCGCTGTGTTGTGGTGCCGTACCTCAAGCCCGCTAGGTCGTTCGGCCAAGGCGGAGAAGAGGTTGGCACGGACAGGCCCTTCAGCGCGGCCGCCCCGTGGATGATGGAGGGCAGGTCCTGCATCAGGGAGCCCATCATTTGGAGAGGGGCGTCCGCCGGTCAAGGCTGGGAGGGGACCTCCGAGCATTCGCTCATATGGTCCTCGTCCGAAGCCTCGCTCTCCAGGAGGGAGGGAGCGGCGCTTTGCACGCCGCTCACTTCCCCGCGGTCCGTTGCGACCGCTTCGAGGTCGGTAGGTCTGTCCAACGGTGTCCGGTCGCGGAGAGTCCACTCGTCGTCTCCGATGGGACTGAACAGCTCTGCGCGCCGCTCCCTCTCGCTTATCGGCAGCATGGCGCAGAAGGGGCACTCGTTGTCTGGGACCGCGTGCTCGGCTCCCAGGCAACCCTCGCAGACGTCGTGTTTATCAAAGCTGAAGATCATGCCAGCTTTGCCCTTAGGACAGTCTTGCCATTTTGATGAGTTGATAGATGAATTTTTCTGGAAATTGACGAAGGTTCTCGTTCGGGCTGAATGAAGAAGAGGCAGATTCACGTCGGTCGAGGGGTTTTATTGACCCGAGGGGTGGGCCCATATGGTAGGTGGGCGTGGACTAAAAGGTTTTCAGTAGGGTGCTGACGCGTGGGGGGAGATATCCAATAAGCGGAGCTAAAGGGCAGAGCTAATTACGACATTAGAACAGCTTTTTACTTAATGTGTTTATTGTAGTTAAAATGACATTTGTTTTGCTTTTGTGTTCAATAAAGTTCAGCTTTTTACTTAATGTGTTTATTGTAGTTAAAATGACATTTGTTTTGCTTTTGTGTTGAATAAAAACTTTCAAAGGTAAAATCATTCTTCTTCTTTCGGCATTTCCTTTTTCAGGGGTCGCCACAGCGAGTCATCCTCCTCCACCTCACTCTGTCCTCTGCATCCTCTGTCCTCACTCCAACTACCTTCATGTCCTCTCTAACTGCATCCATATATCTCCTCTTTGGCCTTCCTCTGTGTCTTTTTCCTGGCAGCTGCATTTCTAACATCCTTCTACCAATATACCCACTGTCCCTCCTCTGGACATGTCCAAACCATCTCAGTCTGGCCTCCCTAACTTTATCTCCCAGTTGTTCAACATGTGCTGTACCTCTGATTATCTCATTCCTGATCTTATCCATCCTTGTCACTCCTAAGGAGAACCTCAGCATCTTCATTTCTGCTACTTCCAGTTCTTTCTCCTGTCTTTTTGTCAATGACACTGTCTCCAGACCATACAACATAGCTGGTCTCACCACTGTCTTGTAAACTTTTCCTTTGACCTTTGCTGACACCTTTTTGTCACAAATCACTCCTGAAACTTTTCTCCATCTGCTCCATCCTGCCTGGACTCTCTTTTTCACCTCTTTACCACATTCCCCATTTTCCTGGACAGTGGACCCCAAGTACTTGAAGTCCTGCACCTTTGTGACCTCTGCTCCTTGTAGCCTCACTGTTCCACTGGCCTCTCTCTCATTCACACACATGTACTCACAACAGGCCCGGTTTGGAGCGAGAGCTTAATTTAAATTAAACTACTGTACAGAAACACTTAAACAATATATATTTGTTAGCTGAATATATATGTTAATGTGTCTCGGTTTAATTTTTGTTAATAAATGATTACAAATCAGCTGAATTTTGAACATAAACAATACGATGCGCTCACCCAGAAACGGTTTGCTACAGCGTAGCAAGAGCTGAATTTAATTAAAATTAAACTACTGTACAGAAACACCTAAAAAAAGATATATTTGTTAGCTGAATATATATGTTAAAGTGTCTTGGTTTAATTTTTGTTAATAAATGATTACAAATCAGCTGAATTTTGAACGTAAACAACCCGATGCGCTGCAGCGCAGCAAGAGCTGAATTTAATTAAAATTAAACTACCGGAGGACTGAGGGGTGTGGTCGTAAGATGGAGTAAGTCGCACTTGCCGGTGCTCCGGTTGAAACTTGTTTTTTAGTACCACCAAGCCCTCTACATCTACCTTTTTTTGCCTATTATCACGCACACAACTTCCTTCAAACATCTCTTCTAAAGATTTTAAATTAAAAAATGTCTCAAAAGTCGACAAGATCGAAGGACGCTGAGAAGGATGACGCTGGCCTAATAACCCTCGAGGCAATTACATCGCTGCTGGAGGAGCACCGCGCGGCTCTGTCAGCTGAGTTTAAACAAACTTTTCACCAGCTGGATCTCAAACTGGACCAGACCCGGCTCGCGGTGGAGGAACACGGCCAGCGTGTGTCATCACTGGAACTTGTCACTAACGACCTGAGCCAGCGCATGTCGGAGGTGGAAAACACCTGCTCAACTCTCCAGGAGGAAAACACCAGACTAAAATCTAAATTAGCGGATTTAGAAAGTCGAAGCAGACGGCAAAATATTCGTGTGCTGGGTTTACCGGAGTCTATTGAAAGCGGACGTCCTACAGACTTCTTTTCCAACCTGCTGTGTGACATCTACGGGCGTGACACGCTTCCTTCTCCACCCGAACTGGACCGGGCCCATCGAACCCTTGCCCCGAAACCCGCCTCGGACCAGCGGCCGCGCCCGGTTATCCTGCGAGTGCACCGGGTCCAGGTGAAGGAGCTCATGATCCGGGAGGCCCGACGCAGAGGCAGGCTTGAATACCGGGGGAAACCGGTGCGGATCGTGGAAGATTACAGCCCAGAAGTCCTCAACCTATCGTGGTGGGGAAGTTAGCCGGTCCCAGCAAGTCACGCAGAAAGTTGGCGAAAAAGTTTACAGGGTTGATACCCTCTGCTCTTTCTGGTAAGCCCACCACTTTTATATTTTGACGCCGAGAGCGTGCTTCGAGGTCGACGATCTTGTGTTGGAGTAGTTTGTGATTCTCCTCCAGCTGCGCGCAGTGTTGTTTCAGCTGGGACAGCGTGACGTCACGGTCGCTGCAGGTCGCCTCCAAAGTAGAAATCCGGTCTTCGTGGACAGTCAGAGTGACCTGCATAGTTTGCAGGGAAGCCTCCAGGTTGTTAAATCTGTCATCCATCTTCTTACTCAAATCAGTTATTGCTGAAAGAATAGCGGATGTCTCTGTGTTTGACAGCTGGGGCGTTGGCTCTGCTGAGTCATCAGTTGCGTCTCTGCCGGCAGCCGCGTTTGCTTTCTGCAGTTTTTGTTCTCTCCTGGTAGCCATGAGTACACAAACACAATATGATTGTAGTATACAACCATCTAGCTGATGCAATTGAATTAGAAACGTTATATTGCTTGAATAGTAAGAATCGGTTGGGAGCTCAGAGCAGGTGCGTCTACACCATAGCGTGCGCTCTAGCCACACCCCCCTCCCTCCTGTTTGTTGTTGAATTCTATAAAACCATCGCCCTTTTCTTTCTTCTGCCTGTTGTTTTTCCATCTTTCACTCATTTTTTCCTTTTCAATGCTTTTATGTCTGCTCGACTGAGTTTTATATGTATTTCATTGAATGAATCCTTATTATTGATTAATGTATTCTATAACTGTATTTGAATATTTTTTTAATTTCCTTTATTTCCTAATAATTTCAGATCTACTATTGGGTCTGTGAGTATACAGTACATGGTTGTATGACTGGTTCTGGTTCTGTTGGGCTCACATTAATATTATTGATGTGCATTTCTGTAGTTTTCTGATTTATGGTCCAACCAAAGCTTTTGAAATGGTTCTTGTCTTTTCCCAGTATGGTTTGAACACTTCTTGTGTTGGATGCTTCTGTTCAGGACCTTTTACATTTGTCCAGTAGTTTAGAGCCAACTGGTCCATTCTGGTGTTCACTGCTGGTTCTCCCATTTCTACTAATCTTCATCCTGTATGTGTTGTTTAAAGGCACCTGTAATCATTCTTAATGTCTGATTTGAATGATGTTTCATTTTTCTAAAGTTGTATCTGAAGCTGAGTTATAAACAATACTTCTGTAGTCTAGTACTGGTTTATTTTGTACTTTATTGTAAATACAAAGCAGAACAACAATACAATATAATGACTCCAGGGGGTTACAAACATTGAGTCAAAGAATTAAAACAACATGTTACACAAATACATTAAAGAGATACATAAAGTACAAGTTTTATGGTTTCATATTGGTGGACTGTCTAATAGTTTTAATATTTTGTTTGACCTCATTTTCAAAAATGGAAACAAGTGGTTTTTGATTAGTGTAACAGCATTTGTGGATTTGTCTAAATATATAAAGAGATTAAACGTAACTACTTCTTATCTCAGACCTCCAAAAATCTAAATGATCCTAAAAAATTCTGGAAAACCATTAAATCTCTCTCAGGCACCCCACAATCATCTGACCTCCCATCACAATTTCTTGTTGACTCTGTTCCTGTGTCAAATAAGCACGAGATCCTGAACTGTTTCAATAAACATTTTGTTGCTTCTAGTTCATTATTTGACACAGTTACAAACGGAAAATCAGCCACTTTATCTAATAATCAAACTTCTACAAATCAAATCCCTCCTACAAGTCAACCATCTGTTAATCACACCTTCTCTTTTTCTCCGTTCTCAGTCAGTGAGGTAAATAAACTGTTAAATGATCTTGATCCTAAAAAATCTGCAGGTCCAGATGAACTTCCACCTTATTTCTTAAGGCTGGCTGCTCATATCATCACAGTCCCTGTGACCCACATCTTTAATCTGTCCATAAGCCAAAACACCATTCCGGATGCTTGGAAAACAGCCTTTGTTCTTCCTTTGCTGAAGGGAGGTGACCCCACCTCACTGAACAATTATCGACCGATCTCTAAACTCTGCATCTTAGCCAAGGTTCTAGAAAAACTGATAAACTCTCAGATCAAAAATTATCTGGACTCATTTAACATCTTACCTCTCCATCAATCTGGTTTCAGGAAAAAACACAGCACAACAACTGCTTCTCTGAAGGTTCTGAATGATGTTGTTGAAGCATTGGATGCTAAGGACTATTGTGCTGCACTTTTCTTAGACCTGTCTAAAGCTTTTGACACTGTGGATCATAACATCCTGTGTCATAAGCTCTCAGAAATCGGTTTCTCTGATCACACCATCGGTTGGTTTTCTAACTATCTTTCCAATCGGAGGCAATGTGTTCAACATAACGGTACTTCTTCCAGCTATTTAACAGTTAAAAATGGTGTACCACAAGGCTCAGTTTTAGGACCCACTCTCTTTACAATCTACATAGCTAATGTAGGTCACTGCATCCCTGATGCATCCTTACATTTCTATGCTGATGATACAGTTGTTTACTGCCGAGCTAAAACAGTAGCTAAGGCTTTCCAGTTACTGCAATCCGCTTTTGACATCATCCAGTCAGATTTGTTCCGTCTCAAACTTGTCCTAAATGCTGATAAAACAAAAGGGATGTTTTTTTCAAATAGGAAGGCGGTTCCAGCAGATCCTCCTCTGATTTTATCTTCAAATGGTGTCCCTATTGAGTTTGTTGATTCCTATAAATATCTGGGTATCCTGATCGATTCACATCTCTCTTTTAAACTCCACGTGGAAAACCTAGTGAAGAAACTGAAAGTTAAACTGGGTTTCTTTTTCAGAAACAGATCATGTCTAACACTGAATGTTAGGAAACGCCTTGTATCTGTGACTTTCCTTCCCTCCATTGATTACGGTGACATTCTCTACATGAATGCTCCTACAAGCACCCTGCGGATGTTGGATGTTGTCTATCATGGTGCACTAAGATTCATAACTGGCTGTGATTATCGTACCCACCACTGCACCCTGTATTCACTGGTTAACTGGACATCATTAACCTCACGCAGACTCTTCCACTGGTACATTTTCATCTTTAAATCACTTCTTGGTCTGCTGCCCTCATACATCTCCTCCTACATGTCTTTGCGTGAGTGCAGCTACAGTGTGCGCTCTCAGGACATGATTACCTGCAGTGTTCCGTCAGTGAGGACTGAACTTGGAAAAAGGGCCTTCTCCTACTCTGCTCCTGCTTCATGGAATATCTTACAAAAAGATCTGAAGCTCTCGACGTTGACTTCTCTAAATGGTTTTTTCATGGAATATCTTACAAAAAGATCTGAAGCTCTCGACCTTGACTTCTCTAAATGGTTTTCAGAATCTGTTGGAATCCTGGCAAAAACCAATGCAGATTTGTTCCTGTCTTTGATTTTATACGTCTACCTTATAATGTTTTGCTAGTTTTTTGATATTTTTTTTTTTTCTTCTTTCGGCTTTATTCCCTGCGTTAGGGGTCGCCACAGCGAACTGGTCGCACGAAGATTTGGCAGTTGTTTTTACGCCGGATGCCCTTCCTGACACAACCACAGACCACCGAGCAACCACAGCCCTCTGTGTGGAGCAGAGAGCTGATATCTAGGGTTCCCGGGGGAGCAGATGGTGGGGGTTAAGGGCCTTGCTCAAGGGCCCAGAGTGGGGCAGATGAGGGTGGAGACAAGTGTGACCGCTTCACTTATCCCACCCACATCTTTGATGTTGTCGGTACCGGGGCTTGAACCGGCGACCTTCTGATCACAAGCTCATCTTCTTAACCTCTGCGCCACCACTCCTTAATACTTTGTTAAAAAAAAAACTATTTCTTTTGTTTTTTTCTCTCTTTTGTTTTCTATTGTGTATTGTTTGTTTGTTTATTGTTTATTGTTTAAGGAAATTCTACCATTGCTGTTCATTGTTCTTTAGTTTTAGCAGGTCGCTTTCGTAAATGAGCCCATGAGGTTCAAAAGATTTACCTGACTAAATAAAGGTTGAATGAATAATGATATAAAATATTTTCTTTTAGCCGATGGTTGGTCAGTGAAGCCATATAACATGTGTTGAAAGCAAAGGGACAAATGTGGTTCAATAGAAGTAGAAGTCAGGATGCAGAGATCTTCACATAGTTGAGGAGAGAAGGAGCAAGAGCAAAATAAGAGAAATCATCTTCAAGGTGACCTTCACAGAAAGAGCAAGTTACATTTACTGTACTTGCCGCTGTACACGTTGCACCACCATATAAGTCGCATCTACCTCACTTCCAGGAGTGAACGCGTGCGCTTCTAGCTGCAGCTGCTCCTCGTATTTTTTTCTTGTTTTTGTTTTATTCAGTACTTCTGCTGTTTTTCACCGATCCTTGCCTGGACATTTCTACTCATCAACAAACATGGATTTTACTTGGATTTACCTGCTGCCTGCTCTCGTCTGGACTCTGCTGCTTCTGATCCAACACCACCCAGCATCTGGTCTG
>JBBPBX010090393.1:0-14123 GCA_038048925.1 Garcialebias charrua
TTTGTTTGTGTTTTCAGGTTTCCAGGTCTCCAGTCCATCACCTGAGGCTCTTCCTGAACCACTAGTACAACCCAGACTTTCACATCACAGCAGGTAAGATTGCATCAACAAAAAGAATAGTACTCAACAATATTCTTTGATGTAAATCTGTTGATTTTCTGTGGTTCTGATGAGGGAAGTGACAAAGTGGATGCAGCATTCAGCCCATAATGGACCCAGATGTCCTCTGTGTCCAGACCTACAACACCTGGACATCCAGGAGGAGGTGGTGGAGTCTGAAGAAGTACAAGCAGCAGGATGAGGAGAAACTAGACCGATGTCCCCTGCGTCCAGACCTACAACACCCGGACAGGAGGGTGGACGAGGAGGTGGTGGAGTCAGAAGGAGTACAAGCAGCAGGATGAGGAGAAACTAGACCGATGTCCCCTGCGTCCAGACCTACAACACCCGGACAGGAGGGTGGACGAGGAGGTGGTGGAGTCAGAAGGAGTACAAGCAGCAGGATGAGGAGAAACTAGACCGATGTCCCCTGCGTCCAGACCTACAACACATGGGCAGGAGGGTGGACGAGGAGGTGTTGGAGTCATTTTTACAGAGCTGATGAAGTCAAACAACACTTGCTAATATGTGTTAAACTCAATTTATTTTGATAATCTGTTCATATTAATGTTTCCCCAGAGGTTTTCATTTATTTGATAATATGGGATGGTTTTATTTTAATAAAATGTTTCTTTCAACATTCACCAATTTTGTTTTTACTAAAGTATGAGCTGTGAGTTGTAGATGCACGAATGAAATTAAAACAGATACACAAATATTCTCACAAAGAATAACACAAATATTCTCACAAAGAATAACTCAACACTAACAGATAATATAGTGTACTACCGTAACTTTATTTACACATAACTACAGAAACACTTGGTTCATTGTTATCCTTTTTTTTTTCAAACAACATGTTCATTTGAACACTCAGAAAAAAATATTAAATTCATTGATTCATTTTCATCTCAATGCTCTGGCCAGTTGTAGTATTTCTGCATATTTTAATGTCTTGATGCACAAACGTAGCTTTCTGCAGCAGTCCTGATGTTCTACAGATCCTGAAGACGTCTCCATCTGTTGTTTAACAATATCAAGGTTTGTTCTCCACCTCGGTCCACTCTTCAGGTGAAGACATTTCTGTGAATCCTCGCTCCTCCACGCTCATGGATGTCCAGGTGTTGTAGGTCTGGACGCAGGGGACATCTGGGTCCATTATGGGCTGAATGCTGCATCCACTTTGTCACTTCCCTCATCAGAACCACAGAAAATCAACAGATTTACATCAAAGAATATTGTTGAGTAGTATTCTTTTCGTTGATGCAATCTTACCTGCTGTGATGTGAAAGTCTGGGTTGTACTAGTGGTTCAACAGGAAGAGCCTCAGGTGATGGACTGGAGACCTGGAAACCTGAAAACACAAACAAAATAAAATAAAAGAATAATATATTTAACAGATATTTTAAAAGGGACTAATTTTTTAAACTATTAATTAATGTTGAATAATTATTAGGAACATTAACTAATATATTACCATTTCAGTGCTGTGGAGGCTGGAGACGATGTACATGTTGTAGAATTACTTCTGCCTCGTCCACATGCATGTAACTCCACACAGCAGCTCACCTCATGAAGTGAAAAGTCTCCAAAAACCAGCAGGAGCTGAAAAAAATTATAACCTGCTGTTTACTGGAAATAACTTTGGCTTCTCTGCAGACAATCCGCTAAAATATTAACTTTTAAATGGCTAAATTGGACGGATCGAGTTTGTAGCTCCTCCATTGTTTTCAAGCTGCGCAGTAGAGAAATTCCTTTAAATGACGTCATCATCGTGCGACGGCGAAATCCCTATTTATCGTGTTAAAAAAATGGCGCTAATTTTAAACTGTTTTGGGGGTGAATTTTCATTCATTTAACATTATTTTAGCAAAAACGGTCAGGGGTCAATCTTAATATTTATATATGTTGTGCCATTTTTTGAAAAGTCAAAAGATGATGTCAGTGGAGCTTTAATGTAGGATCTTATCTCTGGATGGATCTCGTGGCTTCAGTCTTCTGTAAAGTAGAAAAAGAAAACTTGTCTTGTCATAGACAGTGTGTACAGTACAGTATTAGTACTAAAATGAGTAAATAAAGCATTTACTTAATGTAGGATCTTATCCCTGGATGGATCTCGTGGCTTCAGTCTTCTGTAAAGTAGAAAAAGAAAACTTGTCTTGTCATAGACAGTGTGTACAGTACAGTATTAGTACTAAAATGAGTAAATAAAGCATTTACTTAATGTAGGATCTTATCCCTGGATGGATCTCGTGGCTTCAGTCTTCTGTAAAGTAGAAAAAGAAAACTTGTCTTGTCATAGACAGTGTGTACAGTACAGTATTAGTACTAAAATGAGTAAATAAAGCATTTACTTAACAGATCTGTCATTAAATAATATAAATAATACTGTATAAACACGTGTGCAACACACAGTTATATTATTTAATGACAGATTTGTTAAGTAAATTCTTTATTTACTCACATTTTAGTACAAATGTAGCTTCATGTGCACTTTTCTCCTCTTTAATTTACATCATTATTTTAAATGTGCTTTAATAACTCTGGTTTAATGACGGGTCAGGTTTTGAGGCCTAGTCATTGTTGACACGGTCTGTCTTTGAAAAAAGATGTGTAAACTGTCTCAATCATATAACCAGCTAAATAACAGTTTAACTAAAATAACACAGCCAAAAAAAAAGTCCAGGCTCAAGAACCAGCACTTTGTTGTGAGTGTTACCGTCTGGAAGTTAGCCTTTAAAGTAGCTACATGCTAAGCTAACCACAGCATTATCACAGCAGTACAGACGCTAAATCATGAAAAAAAAACAAAAAAAAACAGCTACTAAACAGACGGTTATACTCCGATATTGTTCTGACATGGTTTCACAAAATGATTTATATAGAATATTTTGTTTACCGAACTAAAGTTGATCGGAGCGCGACGTCTTCGAGAGCAGGTCCGAGGCTGAGTCAGACAGAGGAAGGAGCAGCTGTCAGCTCCTCCGATGGACGTAGATCCTTCACGTTTACAACAGCGCGTTGCTCAAACGTATACCTGGCTGTAACACCCTCTAACCCAGCAAGAAACAACCCCAAAAATTAAAAAAAACGAGAGAAAATAAACTGGTGTCCCGGCTTGTTTTTCACAGCAAACCACACACTACAGGACTTCCGGGTTCCGGCGGAAGTTTACCACCGGGAGGGGGCGGCACCGGACTGTCATGGCGGCCTACATGAGCTTTTGGCGAAAGAGGTGGATACAGCTTTTAGCTACGGGTCATATCATAGATGTTTTTTTTTTTACTTCCTCCTCATGAGGAGCCAAGATGGTCTAGTGGCAGGGCTTTTGACTACGGATCCGAAGGTCGCGGGTTCGCGCCCCGGCCACTACCCAGCTTGGGGTGTGTAGTGATACACCTCGTCTTGGATATTTTAGGGTTCACACCTCTCTGAAACTCTCAGTGTTACACCTTTTTGAAGCCTTCAAGGAGACGAGTAAACACTATATATTTTTACAATTATTATGAATTAATGGACACTAATTAATCAGATTGAACTTTCTCTTTAATGTGTGTTAATTCAGAATTGATCTACAGTATATTTTTGTCATCTTTAATGATGATCTGTTACTTTCATGAGCTTTGACCTTCTGCTGGTTTTATTTCTGCAAAGCAAGCAAGACTCTGTCGCTAAGACACAGTTCAGGGTAAACTGTTAGCTGTTCAGCTTCCTTCTCTGTTTTGTCTATGAAGTTAGACATAACATTAGCTATGCTCACAGGCAGGCCATCTGGTCGTTTATGTAAACAGTTTTCCTGTTGTCCGTCAAGAGACTTTCGGCCTATGGAATTAAACTTCCATCTTTTATTTTGTTATAACCAGCCTGTAGCCGTTGAGGAGGTGGGGAGACCCCACCTCCCCCATATAATGGGCACTTCCTATTTGGAAGTCAGTGTTTCGAGGAGTACGGTCTGTCAACCTGCTCTCTTTTTGGGAAAAGCTGGAGACGCCCCGGTCATGTGTCAACGACCCACGTCTCAGCTGGAGTTACAGTAAAGCTTACTGTAACTCGTCACTCATTTCTGGAAGAATTTGTTTTCTAAAGTTTTATTTTGAAAGTTCAACCAGTGCGATTGGAGTCTGTTTCTGCCGGTGAAAGCGTGCTCCCGCTCGTCTGACCCAGTCATACACGCTCGAAGTCATCTGGACGCTCACTGGACCACACAGTCCGTTAGTGTCCACAAACTTCTCAGTCCTCACCTCGCAAGACGTCTCGTCACCAGGTAAAGAGGCTTTGCTTGTATGCTGCACGTGTTGGAGGCTCAGCCTGATCCGTATGGGAAAGCTTGCCACCCTGGTTGGTTCAAAGTAAACAACTTTGGTTAACTTAGCTCCAGAACTCCTTCCTCCTATTTCTTATTTTTCATAAGCTATTAATATGTTTGTTTTCATCATGGTAAACTTTAAGTAATGTGCCAACAGAAAGGTCCAACTGTCTGTTTGTTTTAATTTGAATTCTTGTCAACGTAGTTATTAAATCAGAGCTAATATCGATACAAATGTTTTAATGTAATTCTTGTGATAGTTTCAATAAAAGGTCTATATTTTTGGTAGACCAATATAAATTGAAGTCTAAGCGTGAAATTACATTTCTTGTCTAATCACAGTAAAAACAACTTAGTATCGGAAAAAGGAAGAACTCGCTCTTTGGTGGCAGTTTGTGCAAGATTAAAGTCTGCTAAACTGCGCATCTACAATAATAGTAAATCAGTAAGTGTTTAAATACCTTACTCTACATTTATTACTATTATTAATCTATTACAGGTGTCTATGAGTGCACACCTATTTCTCCAGCTCCCCGGGCGCTTTCGGGCTGCTCACTGCACCACCTGGTAGGTGGTTGGGTTAAATGCAGAGACGAATTTCGTCTGTGTATGGGAACATACGCAGATGACAGGAATAGACATTATTATTATTATTATTATAATTCTGGGAACACCGCCTCCGCGTACCTTTCCTGCCCCGTATGCGCGGTCTCCTGCTGCGTCTCCCGCAGGGCATAATTTATTTATCACAGCACCTATTTGCACATTTCAGTGCGCAGTCTTTCGCTGTCAACCCAGCTCCTGTCACACTGGTTGTGATAGGTGTTGGCCAGGGCTGGAAGGAAGGCTCAGCCTGACCCACAGCTGGCGCATTTGCGTTGCATAAAATCCCAAATCCTCCGACTCCATTTGGGTTGTGCGCCCTGTGCCTCATTTTAAATACTTTATTAATTTATTATTAAAAGTAATGAAGTGCAATTTCGAGAATACACGACCAGTTTAAGCATCAAGTAGATCTCCAGCTTGCGAGCGTGTGCGCACAGCTGAGCGCAACGCTCCAACACAAACCGAGCAGATCACTTGTAGATTTGGTCCTGATATTAATGCTGCGCCATTGTTAGCATCACATGTTTCATACGACAGAAACATTACAGAAATATTAGGCGAATTATTTGGGACAGAAGTTACTGTCTAACTTAGTATTTTTTGAAAGTTTTTTCTGTATTTTCAACATTTTCCATACATAGGCCTTCAATACCCCCCCAAAAATATAAAATAAAATAAAACAAAAAAAAATCATGTAAATTTTGATTAGATATCTTGAAATGTTAGTGCGCTTTGCCATTTGCCAGTGTGTGTTAGGCAAAACAATGTAAAGCTTTTTGCAGAGTGCTACGTTCCCACCGGGCGCGGCGGGAGCAGCCGATTTACATGAAAGTCAATGGTGAACGCGCATTTAGGAGCAGCACGGCGAAACGCGAGCAGCTGAAGCAGCGCGCGTGCCCGTGGCGCTGCCAGAGCAGCGGCCGCTTGAGTTCAGAAATCTCAACTCTCGCCGCTCGACGCGTCGGCAGCAACCAATCAGAGAGACTCGTTTTTACACGTGACAGTTTCCGTGTTTCCCACTCACCTGAACCAGACGGAGAGGAGATCTTTAGGTTAAATCTACTTTCCGTAGTTGATGTTCTGGCTGGAAATATCAGCACCGATGTGGGGCAGCGGCTCGTTAAACTGCCCGGGGTCTCGGGAGAAAAAAAGTCCATGTTACAACTGCTGGATTGAAGAATCTAACCGAGCAAACTGTCTCTAAATTATCTGGTGAATTAATTATCTGTTGAACAAAAGGTTTGCTTGCTCTGATTAAATAAAAACAAAGCGATTTTCGTTATTTCAGCTTTATTTTACCCGCCAGTGAACCAGAGCGTATTTCAAACAAAAGCGCTCCGCCTCCCCCCCGTTCCTCCCCTCCTACCTCTAGCTTCTGAAGACGCACGGCGAGTCACGTCAACAACAGCAGCACAAGCAGCCAATCGGACGCAGCAGAAGCGTTTTCGCCGCGTTCGCCGCGCCAGGTGGGAACGTAGCATTATTACTTTGGATTATTTTGCTCATATTTACATAGTCTTTCTTGTGTGTCAGATTACATTAGAAATTGACTTTGACACGAATCATTACAGAAGACTACAATAGATGAGTTGAAGAATGTATTGTCACAAGCAGCAGACTTATATTTGAGTACATAATTACACAAACTACACGTGTGTGATTCGTAATTTCACATGCAATTATGAAGGATTAACTTGTTATCTAACCTGCTTGTTATAGGGACTTGTTTAGAAATAGTTATTATGTATGTGATTTTTATAATGTTTAAATATTACCTATATCAGATGTCAAATCAGTATAATATGTAATAGTGTTCATTTAAAGTTTTAGCATGATTAAGCAAAGTGCTATATTGTGCATAATAATATATGATACACAAGTTAATAGCTGCTAACTGGTTCAATAATTAACAGCGATTACATTGCACTGCAAAGCTTATTTTAATTTTTAAAATAATAATTTAGTAGCTTTATTTATTATGTGATCACAGCCACATCGAGGTAAAAAAGAGAAAATGTGCTTCCTTGAGAAAGAGACATATTTATCTTAAAGTAGTTAAAACACACCCAATGTGATCTGTATACAGTACAGTACTCACACTAAAATGCATGTTGAGAAGTGTTTTGCCGCTAGTGTAATTGTTATAATTCATTTCAGAAACATTTCCCTGAAGTATAAATTGATGTATAATAACTAGAGGTATTTACATTAAGTTAATACTGAAGTGCATACGTTTTAGCCATCTTCAATATGGCATAACCCAAACATTAATACCAATCTAGTACAACATATTACATGTACATACTGTAGGTTCTGTTAAAAAAATCAAATCATTTATATATGTTTGCAAAATGTAATGATAAAAGGAAAAAACAAAGTAATAAAGTAATTTGTACCTTTTAAAATGTGATCTTATACTTTTTTTTGAAGACCCAATGTGACTGCTGTGATCGCTGGTTCCACATGGAGTGCCTAAGCTTCACAGAAGACATCATCAAACAACTGAGGAAAGCACCTTGGAAATGTATGCTATGTTGCTAAGTAAATTGTTGTTTCTGAATATTTAAGCGTTATTGACAATGTAAGTTTATTTTGGGGTTATTCTGTTTTTTATGATGTTAAATGAAAAAGACTTTGTAAAAGTACTTTTATTAAGATAAAAATTTGATAAAGAAGCAACATGGCAAAGAAAGACAGATTGTTCTGTTTTACCCAAGTTGACTTGCTTATTGCCGAGAAACCCTCTGTTATTACTGACTGCTTTCACTTCAGGCTGACACAGGGACATCTGTGTAGTTTCACATGCTTTAATGTAGAATTCCACATCAGATGTGGATGACACTTGCTGTGAGTCTTCTGGAGGAGTCCCTGTGTCTGCCTGACGTGAATGCAGTCAGTAATAACAGAGGGTTTCTCAGCAATAAGCAAGTCAACTTGGGTAAAACAGAACAATCTGTCTTATTTTGCCATGCTATTATTTTGAAATTTCACATCAGATGTGGATGACACTTGCTGAGAGTGTTCTGGAGGAGTCCCTGTGTCTACCTGAATGGAAAGCAGTCAGTAATAACATAGGGTTTCCCAGCAATAAGCAAGTCAACTTATGTAAAACAGAACAATCTGTCTTATTTTACCATGCTATTATTTTGAAATTTCACATCAGATCTAGATGACACTTGCTATGAGTCTTCTGGAGGAGTCCCTGTGTCAGCCTGAAGTGAAAGCAGTCAGTAATAACGGGATTTCTTAGCAATAAGCAAGTCAACTTGGGTAAAATGGAACAATCCGTCTTTCTTTGCCATGCTATTATTTTGAAATTCCACATCAGTTGTGGATGACCCTTGCTGAGAGTCTTCTGGAAGAGTCCCTGTGTCAGCCTGAAGTGAAAGCAGTCAGTAATAACAGAGGGTTTCTCAGCAATAAGCAAGTCAACTTGGGTAAAACAGAACAACCTGTCTTATTTTGCCCTGCTATTATTTTGAAATTCCACATCAGATCTAGATGACACTTGCTATGAGTCTGCTGGAGGAGTCCCTATGTCAGCCTGAAGTGAAAGCAGTCGGTAATAACAGAGGGTTTCTTAGCAATAAGCAAGTCAACTTGGGTAAAACAGAACAATCTGTCTTTCTTTGCCATGCTATTATTTTGAAATTCCACATCAGATCTGGATGACACTTGCTATGAGTCTTCTGGAGGTGTCCCTGTGTCAGCCTGAAGTGAAAGCAGTCAGTAATAACAGAGGGTTTCCCAGCAATAAGCAAGTCAACTTATGTAAAACAGAACAATCTGTCTTATTTTACCATGCTATTATTTTGAAATTCCACACCAGATCTGGATGACACTTGCTATGAGTCTTTTGGAGGAGTCCCTGTGTCTTCCTGAAGTGAATGCAGTCAGTAATAACAGAGGGTTTGTCAGCAATAAGCAAGTCAACTTGGGTAAAACAGAACAATCTGTCTTATTTTGCCAAGACATGCTATTATTTTGAAATTCCACATCAGATCTGGATGACACTTGTTGTGAGTCTTCTGGAGGAGTCCCTGTGTCAGCCTGAAGTGAAAGCAGTCAGTAATAACCGAGGGTTTCCCAGCAATAAGCAAGTCAACTTATGTAAAACAGAACAATCCGTCTTATTTTACCATGCTATTATTTTGAAATTCCACATCAGATTTGGATGACACTTGCTATGAGTCTTTTGGAGGAGTCCCTGTGTCAGCCTGAAGTGAAAGCAGTCAGTAATAACAGAGGGTTTCCCAAAAATAAGCAAGTCAACTTGGGTAAAACAGAACGATCTGTCTTATTTTGCCATGCTATTATTTTGAAATTCCACATCAGATCTGGATGACACTTGCTATGAATCTTCAAGAGGAGTCTCTGTGTCAGCCTGAAGTGATAGCACTCAGTAATAACAGAGGGTTTCCCAGCAATATGCAAGTCAACTTATGTAAAACAGAACAATCTTGTCTTATTTTACCATGCTATCATTTTGAAACTCCACATCAGATCTGAATGACACTTGCTGTGAGTCTTCTGGAGGAGTCCCTGTGTCAGCCTCAAGTGAAAGCAGTCAGTAATATCAGAGGGTTTCCTAACAATAAGCAAGTCAACTTATGTAAAACAGAACAATCTGTCTTATTTTACCATGCTATTATTTTGAAATTCCACATCAGATCTGGATGTCCCTTGCTATGAGTCTTCTGGAGGAGTCCCTGTGTCAGCCTGAAGTGAAAGCAGTCCGTAATAACAGAGGGTTTCTCAGCAATAAGCAAGTCAACTTGGGTAAAACAGAACAATCTATCTTTCTTTGCCATGCTATTATTTTGAAATTCCACATCAGATCTGGATGACACTTGCTGTGAGTCTTCTGGAGGAGTCCCTATGTCAGCCTGAAGTGAAAGCAGTCAGTAGTAACAGAGGGTTTCTCAACAATAAGCAAGTCAACTTCATAAAAAGTAACAATCTGTCTTATTTTACCATGCTATTATTTTGAATTTCCACATCAGATCTGGATGACACTTGCTATGAGTCTTCTGGAGGAGTCCCTATGTCTGCCTGAAGTGAAAGCAGTCAGTAATAACAGAGGGTTTCTCAGCAATAAGCAAGTCAACTTGGGTAAAACAGAACAATCTGTCTTTCTTTGCCATGCTATTATTTTGAAATTCCACATCAGATGTGGATGTCCCTTGCTGAGAGTTTTCTGGAAAAGTCCCTGTGTCAGCCTAAAGTGAAAGCAGTCAGTAATAACAGAGGGTTTCCCAGCAATAAGCAAGTCAACTTATGTAAAACAGAACAATCTGTCTTATTTTACCATGCTATTATTTTGAAATTCCACACCAGATCTGGATGACACTTGCTGTGAGTCTTCTGGAGGAGTCCCTGTGTCAGCCTGAAGTGAAAGCAGTCCGTAATAACAGAGGGTTTCTCAGCAATAAGCAAGTCAACTTGGGTAAAACAGAACAATCTGTCTTATTTTGCCAAGACATGCTATTATTTTGAAATTCCACATCAGATCTGGATGACACTTGCTGTGAGTCTTCTGGAGGAGTCCCTATGTCAGCCTCAAGTGAAAGCAGTCAGTAATAACAGAGGGTTTCCTAACAATAAGCAAGTCAACTTATGTAAAACAGAACAATCTGTCTTATTTTACCATGCTATTATTTTGAAATTCCACATCAGATCTGGATGTCCCTTGCTATGAGTCTTCTGGAGGAGTCCCTGTGTCAGCCTGAAGTGAAAGCAGTCCGTAATAACAGAGGGTTTCTCAGCAATAAGCAAGTCAACTTGGGTAAAACAGAACAATCTATCTTTCTTTGCCATGCTATTATTTTGAAATTCCACATCAGATCTGGATGACACTTGCTGTGAGTCTTCTGGAGGAGTCCCTATGTCAGCCTGAAGTGAAAGCAGTCAGTAGTAACAGAGGGTTTCTCAACAATAAGCAAGTCAACTTCATAAAAAGTAACAATCTGTCTTATTTTACCATGCTATTATTTTGAATTTCCAAATCAGATCTGGATGACACTTGCTATGAGTCTTCTGGAGGAGTCCCTATGTCTACCTGAAGTGAAAGCAGTCAGTAATAACAGAGGGTTTCTCAGCAATAAGCAAGTCAACTTGGGTAAAACAGAACAATCTGTCTTTCTTTGCCATGCTATTATTTTGAAATTCCACATCAGATGTGGATGTCCCTTGCTGAGAGTTTTCTGGAAAAGTCCCTGTGTCAGCCTGAAGTGAAAGCAGTCAGTAATAACAGAGGGTTTCCCAGCAATAAGCAAGTCAACTTATGTAAAACAGAACAATCTGTCTTATTTTACCATGCTATTATTTTGAAATTCCACACCAGATCTGGATGACACTTGCTTTGAGTCTTCTGGAGGAGTCCCTGTGTCTGCCTGAAGTGAATGTAGTCAGTAATAACAGAGGGTTTGTCAGCAATAAGCAAGTCAACTTGGGTAAAACAGAACAATCTGTCTTATTTTGCCAAGACATGCTATTATTTTGAAATTCCACATCAGATCTGGATGACACTTGCTATGAGTCTTCTGGAGGAGTCCCTGTGTCAGCCTCAAGTGAAAGCAGTCAGTAATAACAGAGGGTTTCCTAACAATAAGCAAGTCAACTTATGTAAAACAGAACAATCTGTCTTATTTTACCATGCTATTATTTTGAAATTCCACATCAGATCTGGATGTCCCTTGCTATGAGTCTTCTGGAGGAGTCCCTGTGTCAGCCTGAAGTGAAAGCAGTCCGTAATAACAGAGGGTTTCTCAGCAATAAGCAAGTCAACTTGGGTAAAACAGAACAATCTATCTTTCTTTGCCATGCTATTATTTTGAAATTCCACATCAGATCTGGATGACACTTGCTGTGAGTCTTCTGGAGGAGTCCCTATGTCAGCCTGAAGTGAAAGCAGTCAGTAGTAACAGAGGGTTTCTCAACAATAAGCAAGTCAACTTCATAAAAAGTAACAATCTGTCTTATTTTACCATGCTATTATTTTGAATTTCCACATCAGATCTGGATGACACTTGCTATGAGTCTTCTGGAGGAGTCCCTATGTCTGCCTGAAGTGAAAGCAGTCAGTAATAACAGAGGGTTTCTCAGCAATAAGCAAGTCAACTTGGGTAAAACAGAACAATCTGTCTTTCTTTGCCATGCTATTATTTTGAAATTCCACATCAGATGTGGATGTCCCTTGCTGAGAGTTTTCTGGAAAAGTCCCTGTGTCAGCCTGAAGTGAAAGCAGTCAGTAATAACAGAGAGTTTCCCAGCAATAAGCAAGTCAACTTATGTAAAACAGAACAATCTGTCTTATTTTACCATGCTATTATTTTGAAATTCCACACCAGATCTGGATGACACTTGCTGTGAGTCTTCTGGAGGAGTCCCTGTGTCTGCCTGAAGTGAATGTAGTCAGTAATCACAGAGGGTTTGTCAGCAATAAGCAAGTCAACTTGGGTAAAACAGAACAATCTGTCTTATTTTGCCAAGACATGCTATTATTTTGAAATTCCACATCAGATCTGGATGACACTTGCTGTGAGTCTTCTGGGGGAGTCCCTGTGTCAGCCTGAAGTGAAAGCAGTCAGTAATAACAAAGGGTTTCTTAGCAATAAGCAAGTCAACTTGGGTAAAACAGAACAATCTGTCTTATTTTACCATGCTATTATTTTGAAATTCCACATCAGATCTGGATGACACTTGCTGTGAGTCTTCTGGAGGAGTCCCTGTGTCAGCCTGAAGTGAAAGCAGTCAGTAATAACAGAGGGTTTCTCAGCAATAAGCAAGTCAACTTGGGTAAAACAGAACAATCTGTCTTATTTTACCATGCTATTATTTTGAAATTCCACATCAGATCTGGATGACACTTGCTGTGAGTCTTCTGAAGGAGTCCCTGTGTCAGCCTGAAGTGAAAGCAGTCAGTAATAACAGAGGGTTTCTCGGCAATAAGCAAGTCAACTTGGGTAAAACAGAACAATCTGTCTTTCTTTGCCATGCTATTATTTTGAAATTCCACATCAGATCTGGATGACACTTGCTGTAAGTCTTCTGGGTAGAGTCCTTGTGTCAGCCTGAAGTGAAAGTAGTCAGTAATAACAGAGGGTTTTCCAACAATAAGCAAGTCAACTTGGGTAAAACAGAACAATCTGTCTTATTTTGCCATGCTATTATTTTGACATTCCACATCAGATCTGGATGACACTTGCTGTAAGTCTTCTGGAGGAGTCCCTGTGTCAGCCTGAAGTGAAAGCAGTCAGTAATAACAGAGGATTTCCTAGCAATAAGCAAGTCAACTTATGTAAAACGGAACAATCTGTCTTATTTTACCAAGCTATTATTTTGAAATTCCACATCAGATCTGGATGACACTTGCTATGAGTCTTCTGGAGGAGTCCCTGTGTCAGCCTGAAGTGAAAGCAGTCAGTATTAACAGAGGGTTTCTCAACAATAAGCAAGTCAACTTCATAAAAAATAGCAATCGGTCTTATTGTGCTATGCTATTATTTTGAAATTCCACATCAGATGTGGATGACACTTGCTGAGAGTCTTCTGGAGGAGTCCCTGTGTCAGCCTGAAGTGAAAGCAGTCAGTAATAACAGAGGGTTTCCCAGCAATAAGCAAGTTAACTTATGTAAAACGGAACAATCAATCTTATTTTGCCATGCTATTATTTTGAAATTCCACATCAGATGTGGATGACCCTTGCTGTGAGTCTTGTGGAGGAGTCCCTGTGTCAGCCTGAAGTGAAAGCAGTCAGTAATAACAGAGGGTTTCTTAGCAATAAGCAAGTGAACTTCATAAAAAAGTAACAATTTGTCTTGTTTTACCATGCTATTATTTTGAAATTCCACATCAGATATGGATGACACTTGCTTGCAGAGGTGGGTAGAGTATTCAAAATTTTTACTCAAGTAAAAGTATTGTTACTTGAACCAAATATTACTCAAGTAAAAGTAGTGAGTAGGCATCCAAAAATTTACTTGAGTAAAAGTAAAAAAGTACTTTGATTATAACCTACTCAAGTAGTGAGTAACTGCGGAGTACCATCTCGTGTCATTAAATTATAACATGCAAATGGATTTACAAGGAAACATAACTTTTAATGAGACTG
>JBBPBX010090394.1:0-14122 GCA_038048925.1 Garcialebias charrua
TTAGGATAGAAAAGATAAAAACAAGTACAATAAATCAGTGAAAATAAAAACAGCAGTAATAAAATGAGGCATGGAAATAAAAATACTAAATACTAAAATACCAAAAGTAATAAAAGTTACAGATTGAAAGCTTTTTTAAACAAGAGGGTCTTCAGTCTGGTTTTGAACAGAGTCAGATACAGAGGTGGCACGCAGCTCAAGGGGAGACTGTTCCAGGCTTTTGGGCCGGCAACAGAAAATGACCGGTCTCCCCATTGTTTGTACCTTGAGCGAGGCACCTCCAGCAGGTGTTGACTGGCAGATCGTAAAGCTCTGCCGGGCTGATGGGCTTTCAAAAGTTCTGAGATGTAGAGAGGTGCAAGTCCATTCAGAGCTTTGAAAACAAACAGCAGCAGCTTGAACTGTATCCTGAACTGAACCGGGAGCCAGTGTAGAGAGGACAGGACAGGAGTGATGTGTTCATATTTCCGTGTGTTGGTCAAAAAGCGGGCGGCAGAGTTCTGTACAAGCTGTAAACGGGAGATGGAGGATTGATTAATACCAACATACAAAGCATTACAATAGTCAAGTCTGGAGGTCACAAAGGCATGGATGGCCTTCTCCAGATCACTACGGCTGAGGAGTGACTTTACTTTAGAGAGCAGACGGAGCTGAAAGAAGCTGGTCTTGACAACAGAACTGATCTGTTTATCAAGCTTTAAGTTGGAGTCAAGCTGCACTCCAAGATTTCTGACCACCGGGTTGAAGTGGGGGAGGGGAAAACCAAAACTGGGACTGGGAAGGATGTTGCTGGTGTCATCAGGTGCACCAAATAAAATGCATTCAGTTTTATCTGTGTTTAGGTGGAGAAAGTTTTGAGAGAGCCAGTGCTTAATGTCATTTAAGCAGTTGACAATAGTGTTTGAACTGAGTGAGGGATTGAGAGTGACCGGCAGATAGATTTATAGATCGTCTGCATACAGATGAAAAGACAGATTATGGCGTGCAATGATTGATCCTGATGGCAGCATGTAAAGAGAAAAGAGAACTGGCCCCAGAATAGACCCCTGTGGTACTTTGAAGTAAAAGTACACATTTTATTGAGGAAATGTAGTGAAGTAAAAGTGACATTTGCTAGAAATGTAGATAACTAAGTACAGGTAAAGCAAAAATATGTCAAAATTCTGGACAGTAACGAAGTATTTCTACTTTGTTACATTACAACACTGGGACTCGTAGTCCTATGTCTACGAGTTTCCTCTCTTTGGCGTGAATTGACAATCTGTTTTTTTCTTGTCCAATGGCACCAGGGGTGCACCCCACTGCATCTTGAAAAAAAGGAGAGAGGATCTGTAGCAGACAGAAACACTGTGCTATACACACCCTGTTGTTTGAGAAGTCATGGAAAGGAACACAAAGTTTACAGATGATTCAATAATTCTCAGTTGGGTCATCAGGACAGTTTTTATAAAAAAGAAACTGTCCTGATGACCCGACTGAGAACTATTGGATTTGGTACCTGGATTATTTATTGAGCATGAACTTTGTTTACTGATGATTGAAAACGTTCCTAACTCTCTGCCTCCCTCTGCTGGATTTATTGGTCAGTACAGTCTATTTAAAAAGAAAAAAAGTTTATTGTACTGTACTCATACTGAGCTAAAACATAATACAGTATTTTAAATATATATATTAAGCATGATACTTATCTACAGTATTGCATTATAGCTTTTTAGTGATGTAAGTTACATTTTACCACTTAATGTGTAACTAACAATTGCTCAGGCTGTTCATATAATTGGCCATTCAAACATATATTTTATGGTGCAACAAGTTCCAATAAATTAGTTTAATGTGCAAATGTTCTTATGAGTAAATTTCGATTTCTGATTAGAACGTCGTTATTGACCTTTTATCTGGTTATTAATACGAGGCTTAGCTGTTGTTTGTATCACAGTTTGTCTTTAAGACAAACTGATAATAAGCTTATTTTACAAGAATATTTTTAGACATTCACTTCCTCGCTGCTTGTTTGTATTCAAGTTTAAACTTTTCTCAGTCCCAAGTCGGGCTGCCAGCGACTGGTAGTGCCATCCTTCAGACAGTAGATGGCGTCTCCAGGGCCAGCACGCTCAACGATGCGTCTACATTATATAAAACGAAGAAGAAGAACGTGCTGGCAGAGTACACGCATGCGCATTGGTATCTGTTAACGTCACTCTTCTGCATAGTGCGCATGCGCGACAGTACAAACTTGTTCGATTTGTTCAATTTAATATGAGTTCGTTCGCTGTGGCAACCCCCGAATTTTTTCTATTTCATTAATATTATCAGCTGTTGCTTGCGCAATGTGTTAAAAAATCTGACACAAGGAAAGGCAGCATACGGTAAGTGACATTCAAAATAAATTCATACAAAGAACGAAACGTAAAAAGACGTAATGTGATTCAAAGGACCACATAAAAGGCATATAATGTGATTACGTCAGTATTTGCTTGAATCTAAGGACGGTAAAATTACGTATCAAAGGCATAATGTGATGACGTCAGTGTTTGCCTGAATCTTCAAAGAACCACAGAAAACTATCACTCATGAAATCGATGACGTCACAAACATACGTCATATTTCAGAGTTTTATAAATTTGAGAGAGAGGTCGTATCTGTCATTTCAGTGAGACACTGGCAACAGTTTACAGCTGTTTACAGAATCTGTGACTGAAATAGTTTTCTTGTTTGAAAATTCTTCATTCCAGTTCACACCAATTTTTCATCAAAAACACCAAGACATCGGAAAATGTCTCAATCAAGGTACGCTGTGCTCCACGAGGAGCTTATAAAGTTGAGGAATTCTGAAGCCAAACTTCAGATCCAGGTACTTCAATACAAAGTAGAAACTGCTAAAGTAAGAGAGGAAGAATCCAATCTCAAAAGGAAATGGGAACAGGATAAAAAACTCGTTAAGAAAAACGAACGTCGTTTCACGCGGGAATATGAAAAGTCTCAGAAGAAAACCTTGGCCTTAGAAAGGGAGTTGAGTGAAAAACAACATCTAAATAAGGTACTTCAAGAAAAAATTGCATCTCTAGAAGAAAAAAAAGTGCTGCTTGAAGTTTGTACTCAACAGAAAGACCAGGACCTCGAACGTTTTCAAAATGCCAAGGCAGAAATCAAGAGCCTATATGCTCAGATCAGCATGAAGGATTCAGAAATCGACAATCTTTCCAGGGAGAACATAAAATTTGGGCAACAAATTGTGGAGCTGACAAAAGAATTAGAAAAGGTAAAGAAAGAATTAATCAGTTCAAGAACAACCGCTGTTGAAGAATCTCGGAAATGGTTTAAAATGGAAAGAAAAATATACGATTACGAAAGAGTAAGTGAAGCTTTTCATGAACTAAATAGGAAATTTCCAAGCCTTGAAAAAGAGCTTGAAAAATACAAAAATGAAAATGTCACTGAAAAGAAACTGAAAACATCATTGAAAGAAGAATGTCAACACCTGAAGGAAAAGATCGAAGAACTTTCTGAGGAAAATGTTTCTTATAAAAAGGCCATCGATAAACTTACGGCGGACGCAGACTTGCACAGAGATGAAAAGCACAGTCAGTGCGTAGAAATGCTTAGACAGAATACCCTGATAACAGTCCTGCAGGGGAAACTGACTGAAGCGCAGGAGAAAATTGAAAATTTGAAAACAGCTCAAATTCAACAGCAAAAGGCTAAAGAAAAACTGGCACACGATTTTCTGCTTGATGTGGACAAAAAGAAAGCTGAACAAAAGAAGTTCACAATTGAACTAACAGCATTCAGAAATGAAAACAAACTTCTTTCAGAAAACTTGTTCGTGGCTGAAACGAAACTCAGCTGTGCTCAAGATCAAATCAAGACACTGGAAGATGATTGTCAAAAGCTGACAGTTGAGTACAACGAAAGCTGCTGTAAAATACAAGAACTAGGGGCAGAAAATTTCAATTTAAAAAACAACTTGGACAAGGTCAGAAATAAAAGGGAATACGCGAAACAAGAAGAGAAGCGCAAAATCATACCAGATCATGAAAAGGACAAGCGGTATGCAAAAAATCTGAATGTGGCTGAAACGACAATCGCAAATTATGCCAGAGAGCTGGAAACATTAAAAAAGTCAGACATTTCTAAAACTGAAATTATAAAACACCTTAGAAATGAAAAATGCACACTGCAAAATCAAATCATGCGCGCTGAAAAAGAAAACGAAACGCTAACAATGGAAATAAATGGTCTCAAGCATGACAACAAGGCTCTGACACAATGTAAATCCAACAATGAAATACACAGAAAAAAGGAAGAGATTCTTCGTAAGGAGTTGGGACTAAAATTTATTGATTTCTCGCTTCCAAATAAAATCTCCAGACAGCCCACACAGGAGTTTGACGGAAAGCTGAAAGAAAAAGAAGAAGAAATCGAGGAACTGAAGTCAAAACTTTGTCAAGAGATGAAAGGCAAACATCAACTCCAGAGTAAAAATTGGCATCTCACAGAGGAAAACCAGACACTAAAAGGCCAAATTCATCTATTCGAGTCTGAGACCGAAAAGTATGAAATCACTAGGCTCAAATCTGATGAGATTTTACCTGTGAGGAAAACAAAATATGTTCACCTTCCTCCAATTAAAAGCATGAAAGAAGACCTGAAACCTGCCCCAAACACATCAAAACAAGAGATTCAGTCAAAACGCATCACTCCGATCCGAACGGCTACAAAACTTACGCCAATTAAAAACGTGAAAGAAGATTTGAAACCTGCCCCCAACACATCAAAGGTAATCCAAACGGCTACAGAACTTCCTCCAATTAAAAACATTAAAGACTGGAAACCTGCCCCCAACACATCAAAACTAGAGATTGTGTCAAAAAGCATCACTCCGGTCCGAACGGCTACAAAACTTCCTCCAATTAGGACAATACCACGGAAGTAAGAAAAGCTGCACAGAGGCTTGGCACCATGGCCAAACTCACGGAGACACACAAAGGAGGCATCATCGCTCTGTTAACACAGCTGCCTTACATCAAACAGAACCTGTCCATAATCTAAGCTCAGTCCTTCTGTGCATACAGGGGTTTACTCCGGGAACTCCGGTTTATCCTACGACCACCCAAAAAAATAAATTGCCATCTTCTCTTTCTGTACACACATGGTTTTACTCCGGGAACTCCGGTTTATCCCACGACCACCCAAAAAAAAAAAAAATCAATTGCATCTTCTCTTTCTGTACACACATGGTTTTACTCCGGGAACTCCGGTTTATCCCACGACCACCCAAAAAAAAAAAAAATCAATCACTAATTTCTCGTTAGTACAGTGGCGAGTATCCCCGCTAACACGCGGGAGACCGGGGTTCGATTCCCTGACGAGAATTTAACTTTAGTAGGAGGTAACTTGACTAAAACTTTCTTTAATAGATGTGGAGCTTTGAGAGACAACTTTAACAGAACATGTAAAGAAAACAGTTTTTAACTTGGGTTTTAAAATGGACAGTGATTTTAAATTAGACTCCCAGATTGGAGCGGTGGTCAAGACCAGTTTTTATCACCTCAGACAGAGAGAGTCAGAGTCAGAGTCAGAGAGAATTTATTGTCATTTGCACCGCATGTAGTACATGTGTTGAAAACGAGATTATGTACACAGGGTCCCAGTTACATCCAACAACAAATGCAAGAGAAAACAATAATAACATCTAGGATTAACTAAGAGAGACATCAGATAGTAATACACTAAGCCCTAATGTAGTAGAAAAACATCATTATAAACAGCAGCACGAACATGAGCAGATGGTCACAGATGAACGCAGCAACAAGAAACAGATCAGTATCAGCATGATGTGACATTTTGCAGTGTTTATTCTTATTATTTATTTATTCATGAGTCTGACAGCCTCAGGGTAGAAGCTGTTCCTCAGTCTAGTGGTTCTACATTTGATGCTCCTCAACCTCCGTCCCGAGGGGAGTGGTGCAAAGAGTGAGTGTGCTGGGTGAGTGAGGTCTTTCATGATGCAGGTGGCTCTTTTTCTGCATCTGGAGGTGTAAATGTCTGTGATGGTGGGGAGACTGACTCCCACAGACTTCTGTGCAGCCTTCACCACTCTCTGCAGAGCTTTTCTCTCTGCAACTGTGCAGCCTCCATGCCACACGTTGATGCTGGAGCACAGGACGCTCTCCACTGCACACCTGTAGAACGAGGTGAGGACTGGGCTTCTCAGACCGGCTCGTCTCAGCCGTCTGAGGAAGTAGAGTCTCTGATGACCTTTCTTGATCAGGCTGGTGGTGTTATTGCTCCAGCTGAGGTTATCATTCATGTGTACACCCAGGTATTTGTAGCTGGAGACCACCTCCACCGCAGATCCACCTATATACAGTGGGGTGTGGGTGTGTTTGTTCCTTCTGAAGTCCACAATCATCTCCTTCGTCTTCTTCACATTCATGTGAAGGTTGTTCTCTTTGCACCAGCTCTCCAGATGTTCCACCTCCTGTCTGTAGCTGGATTCATCATTATCTGTGATGCATCCCACCACAGCTGTATCATCTGCAAACTTAACAATATGACAGCCTGGATGTGTGGCTGTACAATCATATGTGAGCAGAGTGAACAGAAGAGGGCTCAGCACACATCCCTGAGGAGAGCCAGTGCTGAGGGTGATGGTGGAGGAGGAGAAGTTGTGGATCTTCACGGACTGTGGTCTGTCTGTTAAGAAGTCTAAGACCCAGTTACAAATAGAGGGGCTTAGACAGCTGGCTAAGGTAAAGCCCATCCTTACACAGCAGCAGCTGGAAACAGTAATCCATGCCTTCATCACCTCTCGGCTGGATTACTGTAACGCTCTTTACCTTGGAGTCAGCCAGTCCTCCCTCAGACGTCTCCAGTTGGTCCAGAACGCTGCTGCTCGCCTTCTAACTGGAGTTCATAAGAGGGAGCACATCACCCCCACTCTGGCTTCACTCCACTGGCTGCCTGTTCATTTTAGAGTTCATTTTAAGATTCTTTTATTTGTTTTTAAAAGTTTAAATGGTCTTGCTCCATCCTACCTCTCTGAGCTGCTTCACCCATACTCTCCTGCTCGGTGCCTCAGATCAGCTGATCAGCTGCTTCTGGAGGTGCCGAGGTCCAAACGGAGGCTCAGAGGGGACAGAGCTTTTTCTGTTGCTGCTCCAAAACTGTGGAACGATCTCCCTCTTCCCGTCAGACAAGCTCCTTCACTGTCCAGTTTTAAAACTCTTTTAAAAACACATTTTTACTCACTGGCTTTTAGCACAGACTGAATTTGTTCTGCACTGTTTTTATTGATCTTAATGTTTTAACAACTGTTTTATTTTTATGTGTTTAAATGTTCTTGATTTTATGTACAGCACTTTGTTGCAGCTGTGGTTGTTTTAAAGGGCTCTATAAATAAAGTATTATTATTATTATTATTATTATCCTCTGACCCAAAGTTTTTTTGTTTTTGTTTGTTATTTTGTGAGGGTTAAACCACGGTGGGATGCATATCTCAGCCTTGGCCTTTCCCCAGCCTCACCTCCTGCTATCTCTCACTCTCCAACCTGGAGGTAAGATTTTAATTATTTGTATGGTGTAGAGTAGCCTGGTTAAAACCAGACCCTTGTCCTTCACTTCGCTTCGTACTAGGGTCTGGGACTTCTCCCATAGACAAGGATTTCTCCGGTAGATTTTTGACCGGACCAATCAGAGAACAGAAGGCGGAGTTTTGAACGACGTCGACTGACGTCGTCAGTTTGCCCTGCTTAAAATGGCTGCCGGCACGAAGGAATTTTCAAGAAAACAAGGTAAAAAACTATTATTTCTTTGCTGAGAAAAAATATATTTCTTAGCTGACGTTATATCAGAAGGGTTCCTGAGCTTAACAGTTCCTAAATCAATTCACGAAATGGTCAAATCTGCTGGATTTAAATTGTTTCGGTTTGACATTTTCCAAACAGCCTCGGGTGCGCTACGAAAATAAATTATAAAAAATCGAATTTTATCTCAAATGTTTCATCCAGGCCAACAGTCAGTAAATTAGAGCCATATAATTACACACTGGTAGCAGAAAAAATATCCACCGAGTGGTTTCTGAGCTATTTATCTGAATAGTTAGCCTGGACCTCGCCAGGCTAACTGGACTGGACAGGCTAACGACACGGCCAAACGTTAACGATTGGGTAACCTCAGCAGAAGCCACGCCTCCAGCAAGAATCGGTTCTCTATGGAGAAAGTCCAGACCCTAGTACGAAGCGAAGTGAAGGACAAGGGTCTGGTTTTAACCAGGCTAGGTGCAGAGGAGAGTCCACAAAAACATTGGGTTGGAGCAGTGGTGGCTCTCTGTAGGGGGCGCTAGAGCACCGCACCCCCTCCCCCCACTGAAACCACACACCATTTTACATTGAAGACTTAAAAAATATTAATAAAAATGAAATAATAAAATAAAAATATTTCAAAATATATTGTACATATTTTTTTGTTGTATAAAATAAATATTTTATAGTTAATGATGAGTTAAGTTGTTTCTTTCAAAAACGTCTGATTGGTGATGTATTTCCGGCCCCATGGGACGTAAGCATCTAATCCATAGACTCTTGTTAAAAATGACACATGCACAGTTATTCCGCTACGCTCAACTTTTAGATCTCTCTGTTTGTGAAAAAGCCTTCAGCTGACTGTGTATTCTAAAAGTGGGAACTGGTGTTTGTTTCTGGAGCTAGCATGCTAATGCTAGCCTTTATCTAATGCCTATATTATTATGTTGTCATTCCTGACTGATATGCCTCTTAACTTTTAGATGTGGAAAAACCTTCGCCTGACTGTGTATTCTAAAAGGGGGAACTGGTGAGTTTGTTTGCTTCTTTGTGGCGTTAGTATGCTAGCGCTAGCCTCCAGATTATTGTATTGGACTCTGTGATTGCTACATTTATTTGAATGTGCTTATAGAAAAAACAATTATCAAATCAGATGAAAGTGAAAGCAGCCGATCAGCGAAGTTTGCTGCAAAGATTTCTCTTTCCATCTCCTGCTATATCACAAATGATTTACACGCAGACAGCTCAGTGGAAGGCGAGGGGGTTTAGTTTTATTTTTTATACGTTGGAAGCAACATTTTGTGTATACAGTATATATGTTCGGTTCGGTCCACCTGCGTACCATTTTGGTTATTTTTTCACTCATTAAACGTTATTAACAGGGGAATATATGCGTTGCGGAACTAAATTTCCAGGGCGCGTTTCAGCACAGCGCTATTATCTTGCAGCACGCATAGCACGCGCAGCATTTAGCCGCCTAGCATCTTGTGTGCGGTCTCCTGTTTGGGAACGTTATGGCTTTCTTGTTAAAAGACGAGCGCAAATCCAAAGCTGTGTGTCGACGTTCTTTCACAAGACTGGATCTGAAGCAGCAACACGTCTAACTTTAACGCGTTTGAAACGACGTCATCCGAACGTGAACGAAGAAAAGCAGCTTGTTGCTTGCAAACACCGCGGCGCTAACAGCAGCTGCATTTAAACATCCTTCATCAGGTAAATCAGAGTGGTCCAGAGCAATAACACAAAATTTTTTTTTTTTTAAATCTCTGAATCTATGTCTGAATGTTGTTGATGTGCAGGCTTTAAAGTTTGTGAGCGTCGCTACGACGTCTTTCATCACATCCATCACGTCAACACTTCAGCCAAAAAGTTCAGCACTTTATGAAAAAACTAAAACTGATATTGTCAACAAGTCCTGGAGCTGATTAAAGCCCTGATGATGATGAGTGAGAGATTCAACCGTTCAAGAGGTATTGTTCTTTTATTAATATTATCTAATTAATCTTTTTTATTTAAAATCATAATCTTATGAACTTTTTTTTTACCTCTTTGTGTTTTATTTCCAGTCTGGGCCAGAGATACAGCTTCTGTCTTCTTCCTCTTCAGGGAAATCCACCAGATCACCTGCAGCTAAGAAGTGTGTGATGACTGAACTGAACTCTGAACTTTTCCAGGGACCTGTCCTGGAGGAGCAGGTCCAAGAAGAGGTTGTGAGTAATGAGGACAAATACAGCCACACTGATGCTACTTTTGTTATTGAGATGATTTTCTCCACCACTGGATATATTCACTGCAACTAGATCTGTGCTTTTAGCAGAAAATGTGGACAAGTTGGTCTTTTTGGACAAAAACTTGATTAGTTAGATTGTAAACAAACTGTTGCTGCTTATTGTTCTGGTTCTGACTGTTATTGTATTTATTAAGATTTTTATTATTGTTAATATAGTTTATTTATTATAAAGAGTGCTGTTTATTTAAAATATCATCCAAATGGGTCACTTTTATTTATTTTTATACAAACGTATTTTTGGCATATTTTCAAAATAAACATGTAAGTCTTTATTTGGTCTTTTTTTTGTACCGAAAATAAACCGAACCCAGCCCTCCTTGTAATTGAACCGAATCGAAATGTGATTTTAGCGTACCGTTACACCCCTAATATCAGAGTCAGAGAGCTTTTATTAACATTGCACCAGTTTCACCAATACAGCGTGAATATGTACGCACAGTCATCCTGAAGATGGGGTGAGTGTGGAAGCAACTGCCTATTCAGAACACATGACATGTTCTTCAGCGCGGCCTCTCTCATCCGTATCGGGATGAAGGTCAAAGGTGTGAAAAAAGGAAAGTACCATGAGGGTCACAGCATTGGTATTAAAAAAAAAGTATCACATTTTGTCTGCCAAGACACCGCATGACACAGTAAAAACTATACCAATAAGCACATTTAAGACAGTTACATGTTGCATGTTGAGACTGATGCCTCCTACCCACCGCACAACTGCAAACGCTCCTGCCGTCCCCTTTTTGCCGCTGGTCACGGTCCCACTGAACCACTGAACACCGTCTGATGACGTACACTAGGGGGTAGCAGAGGGAGGGGTCTCTGGCTTGTTTTCCGGGTTCAGTTGTTGTTTTAACTGCACCTCCGACGGTCTTCGATGAGATTAAAACTTTTTTTTATGTTTGGGGTGATCTACACTGGAGAGGACAGCAGCCTGTCAGCAGCAACTGTAAAAATGCCACGTTTCTTACCGGAGTTTGGTTCCAATTCCTGGAGGCTGGATCCGGTGAGTTTAAAAAGTCCGAAAAAAGTCCCGTTGTGGTTGTGTAATCAGATAGCGAGGCTCTCCCGACTGTTTGCCGGATGCGTCGAGCCGCCAGAGATCAACATTTGGGACGTCTGCGGCTCGACGGCGACGCGCGCGTGCGTGTACAGGCTGCCCCCGCGCCGCTTCGATCACTTGAATCGCGCCGCTTCCTTGTTCGCCGTGACTCCACGCGTCTCCTCCATAGACTTTGAATGTAAACCGGTGTTATCCGGCCGCTTCGGCCGCTCGACAAAGGGGGCAGTGGGTAGGAGGCATGAGGCAAGGAGGTTTCTGTCCATGAGACATTCCAGATAGCGACAGTCTGACCAGCCGGCCTCCGATAACGCTCATAGAAAAGTTCTCCGGGGGGGGGGGGGGTAGCGGACAAGACAAGAGGAGCAGCTGTTTGTCCTCAGTAAAACACGTCTCAGGAGAAATTAGATATCCAGCCTTTTCCAAGGCTGTTTCCAAGGGAGTCAGATAAGAATGTCAAATATTTTCACTTCAGGCTCACATTGTAATTTCTGCAGCCTTCATTCTGTAAGGGCGACTTTTTTCCAAATGATCCAATTCGGGACTTTTTCCACTGATCCAAGCAAGCTCTGACCTCAGATGTTGACCACAGCGTCCAGAGTCCCAATCCGACCTTCCGGATAAGCTCGCAAGCAGCTGATTTCTCGAGGTCACCGCGCAGACCAGACGTCGGGTGCTCCAGGCATTAAGTCCTGCTGAAGTCTCCCTCTTTTGCGATAGGCCAGTGCTCCACAAACGCCAAAAAGCAAAGCGCTGCCATCGTAATCCAATATAATCCAGATTCTTCACCTCCACAGAGCACAGCACAGAGAGCGAGACGCACACCATCCACACCCACAGGAATCCATGGCGTATCCTCTTCGTCACTCTGTGAGGGTGGACTGGCTCCCCTTGTGCCTTTTCTTCTGTAGAAATCTTGTTCGTAGAATCGAATGCCCAAACCTCCAATCCATCTTAATTTGCGTTCGAGGTGCTTTGCTGAGGAGCTGCAGGCAGCAGCAGGGGGGGGAGGACGGGAGAGGAAAGGACTAGCGACTGCCTCCGTCGAGAGCCAGAAGGAAAGTAGAAATATATATATATTAGGGCTGGACGATATGGCCAAAATTTTTATCACGATATAGTTCTTAATTTCGGTCGATATCGATATAATTCGATATCGATATAAACAATATAAAAGCCTAAAAAAAACTATAAACTATACAAATAAATTAATGTTCTCCTTGTATTTGTATTTAGCCTCCAAAAAGATGGAAATCACCATCAAATAAACATAAACTTCTCAACCCAATAATTCTCAGTCGGGTCATCTGGACACTTTCTTTTTTATAGAAACGTTTCACCCTCCATCCTCCATCCAATTTCTATAAAAAGAAACTGTCCAGATGACCCGACTGAAAATTATTGGATTTGGTACGTGGATTATTGAGCATGAACTTTCTTGCCATAAAATTCTCAACTGTGTCAATATTAATAGTTTTAACTTTAAACATCTTTAAAATTTACAGCATTGAAATTCATAGTTAATTAAATAAAACTTTTGGGTGTTGTTATTTATAAGAAGCTGACATAGAAATCTCATGGAAATTACTTAAGAATAAAAATAACAAAATCAATTGCATTACTGTATAAAGTAAAATAGTTTTTGAATGACAAAGTTTTGAATATATTGAATAATGTAATGATTGTTCCATATTTAATCTGTTGTATTGAAGTTTGGGGAAAAGCATGTAAAACTATTACAAACCCTGTTTTTTTTGTTTTGTTTTTAAAGAGCTACAAGAATTATTAGTAGGAAGTGCTATGGTCACCCAACAAATATTTCATCAGTTTAAATTATTAAAATTTTATGATTTGGTTGAACATAGTATTTTACAAGTCATGTATAAAACTGAAAAAAAATTACCCCCCAAATATTCAATTAAAATTTGTTTAAAGTTATTAAACCCTGAAGGGAATGTAAATGTTTGTAAAACCTCCATTTAGGACTAGTTTGAAGGAGCTGAGTTGTAAATCAGGAAACAGGATTGTGTTGACTTGATATCTTCTAAAACTATTTATATGTTTTAAAATATGATTAAATCAAAGTTGTTGGGAAGGTGTGGTGCAGGTGAAGTGAAGGTTGTTGTTTGTTTGTAGTTATTTTGTATTTTTTAAACAAGGGGCAGATATTAAAACACTATTTTCGTCTTTCTGCACATTTTCATTCAGTGTTTTTTCTTCTTCTGATGAATTTGTTTTATTTTGAATAAAAAAACATGCAGCGCTGCTGGGGCTGTTTGTTTACGTCGTAGTTTCAGGGAAACGTTGGCTCAAACTTTATTGTTCTTCATCTTCTGACTCTCATATTATATCGAGTGGAAACTCTTCAGATTAAACAAGTTAGATGTTCCCACCGCTAGTTAGAACGACTTTGTCACGTTTTGCAAAATAAAGAAACCGAGTAAGACTCGCTGCAGATGAGACCTGCAGTTTAACAAAACCGAACTACGTCCACACCTACGAATTAGTCTTTCCTCTCATCAGTGATGTCGTCTCTTTCTCTTCGCTTGTGAAACTTTGTTCAGTCACATTCTGACGGTCATGAGCACTCGTTTGACTCGTTTTGAAGCGAAAACTTAACGCGCTTTGGAGACTAGCTTAGCTTTTAGCCTGCTACCGCTAACGCCTGCTGCTGGACTGAGCGCTGCGTAACAACGACGTCACCACGCACGTTTTGTGTCACAGCTTTTTCTGTCCGGGCGGGTTGTTGAAGCAGCCGCTCCAACCCGAACAGAAACAGAAAAACGTTGTAAAATCCTATCGAAATATCGAAAATATGCTTAAACTTCATATCATCGTTATTGAATAAAAGTATATCGCGATATTTATCGTTATTGAATTATCGTCCAGCACTAATATATATATATATATATATATATATATATATATATATATATATATATATATATATACATATATATATACATATATATATAT
>JBBPBX010090395.1:0-14122 GCA_038048925.1 Garcialebias charrua
AGCATAAAATGGGTTTTGTTGCACATAGATCAGTCTGTATATTATTGAGTATTCGCCAGAACCTTGTCTTCTACCTTAGAACTTTACCTTGACTAAGTTCAGAAAGTCTTATTCTCACAACACAAGTTAATGGCTTGTTAGGCCCCCTGGATGACCCTACTGCATTGAACAAAATAATACCCAGAGCTTTTGTCTTGAAAGGTGAGCTCTGTGGACTGATATTGGGACTGTAGTGGGCTCCTTATTACATTTGATAGCACAAATCATGGAGTATTTTGATCATGCACAGAACATAAGTAGTAAGTTCCATCCATCCATCCATCCATTACCTTTACCTGCTTCTTCTGTTTAAGGTTGCAGGGGTCACTGGTGCCCATATCCAGCTATCACTGTTGGAGAGGTGGGGGAGACAATGGACAGATGTCCAGTCCATCACTGGGACACACAAAGATAAACAAGACAACCATTCACTCTCACCTAGAGACAATTTGGAGTTACCAATCAACGTAGCATGAATGTTTTTGGTCTGTGGGAGGAAACTGGAGTACCCATAGAAAACACATGTAGCACAGAGAAAACATGCAAACCCACCCTGAACGGCTCCTGTCCAGGATTTTAACAAAGGTGACCTGCTCACTGAAAGGCAGCAGCTCTACCAACTGTGCCACTGTGCTGCCCTGTATAGTAGGTTCATGTTGGTTAATCACTGGGATGAACATGTCATGGTCCCGCGGCAGCAGTGCACCAGCTTGGCTTGGTCATTTGAAGTTTGAAAGACTTCTGGTCTTGTGCCAAAAGTATGACCATAGTTGTGACAAGGTCATGAAAACAACCTGTGCAGATATGATGCCTACATCTGAATCCTGACATGGTTTGAGAGAAGTGTGTCTTCAGGGTATGGTAAGGGTGCAGAAGAGCAACTTGGGGACACAAAAAAACTCAAGAGTAGCCTATATGTTTCAAAGATATTTCATACTTTGTGTAACTTTGCCAAGGAGGGGCCGAGATGGTGTAGAGGTAGGGCAGCCGGCTCAGGACCGGAAGAAGGAGGGGCCGAGATGGTGTAGAGGCAGGGCAGCCGGCTCAGGACCGGAAGAAGGTCCCGGGTTCAATCCCCGGTCACTGCATACCTCGTTGTGTCCCTAGGCAAGACACTTAACACCGAGTTGCTCCCGGTAGGACTGGATGGCGCCTTGTATGCAGTCTACCGCTACCGGTGTGTGAATGTGTGTATGAATGGGTGGATGGCTGGTACTAAGAAGCGCTTTGGGGCCCCTCATAGGGAGCTGGAAAGTGCAATATAAGTAAGCTCCATTTACCAAGGTTTTTGTCAGATTGAAAGATAGTATTTCACTGTGTTGCCACAGCTTAACTAGCCTGGTTTAAACCAGACCCTTGTCCTTCACTTCGCTTCGTACTAGGGTCTGGACTTTTCCCATTGAAAAACGTTTCTTGCTGGAGGCGTGGCCTCTGCTTAGGAACAAAACCATTGGATATTTTGAACAGGGAAAGCATTCTGCTCCCTCCCCTCAGAGCCACCCCCCGTGCTCTGGTGAACTTGACTGACAGCTGCTCCGCCTCTTGCAGCGTTTCTCTCGCTGCGCAAATTCTGTGTTTATATGTTATAAAACGTTTTAATACAATAAAATCAAACCATGGATCGCTGGTCCAGCTCACCAAAAGACCAGAAAATCTGCAGGGACTCGGTCAGCAACTAAAACCCGAGTTTAATTCTCGTGACAACCTGAGGCATTTCCGTGTTCATTTTACTCAGCAGGAGGGTGGAGGAGAAGGAGGACGAGGGAGCGATTACTTAACTTTTGGGAAAAAACAAAACAAAAGAAAACTCCAGATAAGGGATTAAGAAGGGGAAATTAATAAATTTGTGTCACATATAAAACAATCCTGCATCGCTTTGCATCGCTTTGAATGAGAACATGCCGCTGCTCGCTGACTGAGCGCTGGCAGAGCCCTTTTATAGGGCTCTGCGCGCTGGGACTGGTGGGGGCGTGGGTTAGGGTCCAAAACTCCACCCCTTCTGTTCTCTGATTGGTCCGAACAAAAATCTACCGGAGAAATCCTTGTGGGTGGGTGCAGTCCCAGACTGTGCAGTGAAGGGAAATGAGAATTGAGCGGAGCTGTGCAGGAAGGCGAGGGCCAGGCTACAGCTTAACTGTTTCCCATGAACATTTTTACCAATACCAGTGTCAGGGACTACTTGTTCAAATACATTCATTTAATTTTCCTATAGCTATGGCAGAACATACTGATATAATTTTAACCAATAATAGTGAATGCAAAAAAACAACAATAAGGAATAGTAAAAATGAGACAAATGTATGCAGTTACAGAGGACATGGATGTAGTTGGAATGAAGACAGAGGAAGCAGAGTACAGAGGGTGTAGGGATGGCGCCCTCTGCTGGCCTTTGTCTGTTCCTTGTTTGGTCTCCTGTCAATAGGCTGGTGCCATCTGCTGGTCCTTCCTTGTTTGGTCTCCTGTCAATCAGCTCTTTATCTATGTTCTTAGTTTAATAAGTTTCTCCTGTTCCAGTTCTGCTCCTGTGCTCTTGGTTTAGTTTAATCCTTCATGTAATATGTTTAATTATCCTGTCCCATGTTCCTAGTCTAAATCTTCATGTGATGTTTAATTATCCTGTCCTATGCTCTTAGTCTAAGTATTCATGTAATAGGTTTAATCAGTTCTGCTCTTGTGCTTTAGTTTAATTACTCCTTGTGCTCATGTTTATTTAGTTCTCCAGTCCTGCTCTGTGTTTGTATTAATCCTTGTGCTCCATGTTTAAGTCTCCACGTAACACGTGTAGTTTACTGGTAATTCTCCAGTCCTGCCTCCTGTGCTCTAGTTTAATTTATTATTCCTTATGCTCCATGCTTAGTCTGGTTCTGCTCCTGGCTTCAGTTTAGTTTAATCTCCATTTACCTTTACTCTCCTGTCTGATATGTGTCCCTAGTTAATTACTCCACAGGTGTTTTGTGTTCCCATGATTAGTTCCTCGCTTTTATATTCTGGGCTCTCCTGCTTCTCAGGCAGGGGAGCATTAAGTCCCTAACTAATTAGACTGATTGGTAACTAAATTGTCCCTAGGTGTGAGTGAGAGATTGAACGATTGTTTGTCTTGTTTGTCTTTATGTGGCCCTGTGATAGACTGGAAATCTGTCCAGGGTGCTCCCCACCCTCGCACAGTGATTGCTGGATATGGGCACTGGTGACCCCCCTGACCCAAAATTAAAGAAGTGGGTAAAAGATAATGGATGGACGGATGAATGTTTTGTGTCAGAGGAGAACTTCAGTGCAGGTAAGTAAGTCTAAGTGTAATGCATTGTCATCATAGAGCTTCGGGTAAGATGGTACCCATTTACATGGCCTGCAATCCACCTCTGCTGATGGTGTTTGGATTATTTGTGTTTTGTTCATTTTGTCATCTGAGACATAAACTCGCTACTGGAGTATGATCAACAACAGCTTCTATATCTTTGAGTTTCTGCCGCCGATGTTGCTTATTTGGATCAATATGAGCATAACGCTGGACCCTCCCTCCCTTCCCCCGCTACTGGCAGATGTGCCTGTTTACCTACGCTGGCGCATGTTCCCTCCACCGCTGTTGGGTGTACCTTGAATTGTATCTTGATGTGTGTGGTCAATGCAATATCTGTTACCAACAAAACGTTTATCATCAGGGACTACTTTCAAGAGCACAATTTGGACTTCCTCTTCGTCACAGAATCTTGAATGTCGCCGGGTGAGTCCAATGCCTTGACAGAATTACTGTCACCGAACCGTCTGTATTTTAACGCACTGCGGCCATCAGGTTGGCACAGTGGTGGATTATTAACAATATTCAAATCAACTTAAGTCTGTAAACAAATGCCCATCCCAGCTTCCTGCTCCAGCTTTGAGAAGAGCATCTTTGAACTCTGCCATTAGTCTTCGACTTTATGCATACTCGTCCATGGCCCTCCTCGATCTAAGGATTACATAAATGAATTTTCTGATTTCTTGACTGAAATTACCCCAAAATAAGATCATGTTTTAATCATTGGGGGCTTTAATATACATGTGTGCTGTCATGAGAAGCCATTGGTAAATGACTTTTTAGATTTATTGGACTCATTTAATCTAAATCAGCTTGTAAAACGGTCCCACCCATAAGCGCAAACATTCACTGGACCTTGTCACTAGACCTTGACACATGATGTGATTGACTGTTAGAAATTTTGAAATCGGTGACAATGTGTTTTCAGACCACATGCGTGTCCGGTTTGAATTCACCCTCCCTCATCTAATTCCTAAGCTATGCGCTCCTACACGTTACAGCCAGGCCATTAACCACTTTACTGTTGCACGTTGCACAGATGTTTACAACTCTGAAATGATAATTCAACCCCTGGTGTTTCTCTCCACCACTGAAGAGCTGACATCCCAGTTCAACTCTGTCTGTTTAAAGGCTCTGGATCATGTTGCTCCTGTTAAAACTAGAAAATCAAAACTCATAGCAGAACCTTGGCTGAATGATGTCACCAAGGCCATTAAAATAAGCTGGACAATATTTGTAATGATGTTATTGATGGTGTAGTGGCAGGGCTTTTGACTTGGGACCCGAAGGACGCGGGTTCGCGCCCCGGCCACTACACACCTTGGGGTGTCTATGAGTGCACATCTAATTATCCAGCTCCCCGAGCGCGACTACGCTGCTCGTTGCACCACCTGGTGGTGGTTGGGTTAAATGCAGAAGACCAATTTCGTCTGTCAAGTATGGGAACATACACAGTTGACAAATGTGACAAATTATTATTATTATTATTATTATTGCACTAAAGAGGCACCGTATAGAGCAATGCTGGGCCTCTAGTATTAAACCAGTTCAAGTTTAGCATTACAGTAGCTGGTAGTGTTTGTGTGCAGTCCCTAAACAGCCGTGTAGAAAGATGATAACGTTCATGGAAAAGGTCCCCCTGGATGGTCCCCCGGCCCTGTGTTGTTTCGTCAATAAACTGGTGGTTTTGTAATCTTCCATCTGCTCATTATTTGATTCAACAGACTGCGGCAGCCAGCAGCTGCACAGCTGACAAGGTTGTTTTGCTCAGGCTTTAGTAAATTTATGGTTTGCTGAATTTTCTTTGTACAATGTTTCTATATTTCATTGTATTTAACTAAAGCTGCTGCATTTGTAGTAAAACCTACACAATTCAGCCACCACAACAAAAAAAATTTTTATTTTATAAATTGTGTTACATTATTTCAAATTAAATCTAATGTATTTATATAGCACGTTTAAAAACAACGGTCAATGGCCAAAGTGCTGCTCATAGCACAAATTAGAATACAATAAAAGCTGGAGAGCATCAAAGCATACAAGAATAAAAATGTCTAAATTTATAAGAAAAGAAAAAAAAATCAATGAAAAGATGAAAAAAGGTACCTCTCATGCCGTGTTAAAAGCCAGCGAGAACAAATGTGTTTTAAGATGAGTAAAAAAACACTGATATGAATGAACAGCTGGTTCCACAGAGATCTGATCATCTCTGTGGACCAACCTCAACTTCAGGAGAACTAAAGACCTGATCAAACCAGGGCTCGGTACTGGTTCTGAAACAGTGGGATTTTTGAGAATCATACCTTTAAAGTTCAGTTTGAGAGCAGAAAGGATTGGTTCTATTTGGTGAGCTTAGTCAAATGAGATGATCTCCAAAAACATGGTGGCTCACTTGGTAGATCTGTAGCCTCTCAGTGAAAAGGTTGCTGGATCAAATCCTGTCCGGAGGGCCTTTCGGAGTGGAGTGTGCATGTTCTCTCCATGCTACATGGGTTTTCTCCGGGTACTCCAGTTTCTTCCCACAGACCAAAAACATGCATGTTAAGCTGATTGGTGACTAAATTGTCCCTAGGTGAGAGTGAATGGTTGTTTGTCTTGTTTAACTCTATGTGTCCCAGTGACTGACTGGATGCCTGTCCATTGTGTCCCTATGATGGACTGCAGACCTGTCCAGGGTTTCCCTATGATGGGCAGGAGACATGTCCAGGATGTACCACACCTCTCGCACAGTGACTGCTGGATATGGACATCAGTGACCCCTGTGACTGAAAAATGAAGACGCAGGTAAAAGATAATAATAATAATAATAATAATTGTCTAAGCTTGTCATCTGCGTATGTTTCCCATACACAGACGAAATTCGTCTCTGCATTTAACCCAACCACCTACCAGGCGGTGCAGTGAGCAGCCATAGAAGGCGCTCGGGGAGCTGGAGAAATAGGTGTGCACTCATAGACACCCCAAGATGTGTAGTGGCCGGGACGCGAACCCGCGTCCTTCGGGTCCCAAGTCAAACGCCCTAACCACTACACCATCTTGGCTCTATAATGGATGGATGGATGGACTTTCAATGGTCCAATAAAAAGTATTGCCTTAGCTCAGCCTTAAGTAGCAGTTAATTCATCAGAGAGAATGAGCTTCAGCTGTGCATGATGGGCATCTCTCACAAGAGACAAGTCTCTCTCAGAAGACCATCTTTGGACCGGTTTCCTGGCTGACTCTGTCTCGCCTTCTCCACATTTAGAAGGCAGAAAAATGAGCCCTGGACAGACTGGAGTCCAAACACTTTTCTACAAATGTTCAGGTAACAAATATAATACACTGATATGGTTTTATTAACAGCAATACTGACTGTAGACTTTTACTTCTGGGGTTTATACTAATATAATATAATGAGAGAAACATTTAGATTTGCACTTATTTGGTTTGTTTAAAATGTGTCACTTTAATATGCTAATATTAGTAACAGTTTATTTCCCATATGTTGTAGACTGTCGTCTTCTTGCGAGAACTGCAAATCCTTTAAGATCACTTATAATTAACTTTCACACCACGTTAGACAAGAGTGATTAATGTAAATTAACAGTAACACTCACCCACGCACATTATTAACAGGGTTGATTAAATAGGGCCAGCATTTAGTACAGTCATGCAAATAAACAGCAACAAAAGCTTGCTCACATACTTATAGCTACACAAATGGACACAAATCTGCAAAAGGTCATTTGTTATTATGCTGGTTTAAAGTTCCTGCAGCTGCACACTGGATTGTCAGTTTGAATTTAGTGCAGGTACTATAGAACTTTAACCAACACACTCCCACTAGCACAGGTTTTAGGAAGTATTTACTGCGTGCAGGATGCCAGTGTAACTCAAATGGAATGTCCATTAGAGCAGAGCCCGGATGTTTTCACAGTATAAGTCATGGTAATGAACTCTGGCAGAACTTCCTCTGGTTTAATACATCAACACAACGAACAGCTTTTGAGCCCCGAGGATACAAAGTGGTGCTGTAAAACCAGTCTGGCTAAAGAAATATTTTTGGTAAATATTAAGTGCTATCTAAAATATAATTAAATGTGTGGAAAGCTGCTTTCTGTGATATAATTAAGAAATGCAACACGCATTTATAGTGAAAACCTAAGTAGTAAGCCAGTACTGCAGTTCCTCAGTTAGAATTATTTACTAACAGCACATTTACAGGTTTGTTTCTGAATAGTGGTGCAAATAGACATTCATATCACAAGACAAGATCCTGGGTCCAAAATATACAAAAATAAAAGGATTTGGTGCATGAAAGTTAATGCTCAATAATCCAGGTATCAAATCCAATAATTCTCAATCAGGTCATCTGGACAGTTTCTTTTTAGTAGAAACGTTTCACCCTCACTCCAGAGGGCTTCATCAGTCAGAGTAGTTCCAGCACAGTGTTCCCCCACCAAGTAAACAACTTAAGTGGACCAACCAGTTTGCTGGAGCCAAGATGGTTTCTGGAGGCCGTCCTGTCCCTCGACCATCTTGGCTCCAGCAAACCGGTTGGTCCACTTAAGTTGTTTACTTGGTGGGGGAACACTGTGCTGGAACTACTCTGACTGATGAAGCCCTCTGGAGTGAGGGTGAAACGTTTCTACTAAAAAGAAACTGTCCAGATGACCTGATTGGGAATTATCGGATTCGGTGCATGATTTTAACTATATATTTTTTATAAATATTTCCCACAAACTCAAGTGATTGTCAAGTTTCTGCTCTGATTTTGAGTATTTTCAAACTTTAGAAGGAAGTTTCAACTAACCATAACCTCAGAACTATTACTGTTAGGGAATTTTTGGTGAAAGTTTATGGATGTTTCTTTTACTATGGCCAAGAATGCCCATGAATCATATAACTGGGTTAGTAGAAAGCTATATGAGGAGATGCTGGTGAAGATTCTCTTGGTGAAGATATATGAGGAGATGGGTAAGGCTACAGCATGCAGCTGTCGATTCAAGGTTGCCTCCAAGTCTGAGCTCAGCTGNAGACTGGGGTGGTGGTTCCCCTATTCAAAAAGGGGGACCGTAGGGTGTGTTCCAACTATAGGGGATCACACTCTTAAGCCTCCCTGGTAAGGTCTATTCAGGGGTTCTGGAGAGGAGGGTCCGTCGGATAGTCGAACCTCGGATTCAGGAGGAGCAGTGTGGTTTTCGTCCTGGTCGTGGAACACTAGACCAGCTCTACACCCTCAACAGGGTCCTGGAGGGTGCGTGGGAGTTTGCCCAACCAGTTTACATGTGCTTTGTAGACTTGGAAAAGGCATTCGACCGCGTCCCTCGGGGGGTTCTGTGGCGGGTACTCCGGGAGTATGGGGTACCAGGCCCATTGATATGGGCTGTTAGGTCCCTGTACGACCGGTGTCAGAGCTTGGTCCGCATTGCCGGCAGTAAGTCAGGCTCGTTTCCGGTGAGAGTTGGACTCCGCCAAGGTTGCCCTTTGTCACCGATTCTGTTTATAACTTTTATGGACAGAATTTCTAGGCGCAGCCAAGGTGTTGAGAGGATCCGTTTTGGTGGCCTTAGAATCGCTTCTCTGTTTTTTGCAGATGATGTGGTCCTATTGGCTTCATCAGCTCGTGATCTACAGCTTTCGCTGGAGCGGTTTGCAGCTGAATGTGATGCGGCCGGGATGAGGATCAGTTCCTCCAAATCCGAGGCCATGGTCTTGAGCCGGAAAAGGGTAGCGTGCCCTCTCCGGGTCGGGGAGGAGGTCCTTACCCAAGTGGAGGAGTTTAAGTATCTCGGGATCTTGTTCACGAATGAGGGAAAACTGGAGCGTGAGATCGATAGGCGGATAGGTGCAGCGTCCGCAGTGAAGCGGGCGCTGTACCGGTCTGTCGTGGTGAAGAGAGAGCTGAGTCAAAAGGCAAAGCTCTCAATTTACCGATCGATCTACGTTCCCACCCTCATCTATGGTCATGAGCTTTGGGTTATGACCGAAAGAACAAGATCTCGGATACAAGCGGCTGAAATGAGTTTTCTCCGCAGGGTGTCTGGACTCTCCCTTAGAGATAGGGTGAGAAGCTCAGTCATCCGGGAGGGACTCGGAGTAGAGCCGCTGCTTCTCCACATCGAGAGGAGCCAGTTGAGGTGGCTCGGGCATCTGGTTAGGATGCCTCCTGGACGCCTCCCTGGTGAGGTGTTCCGGGCATGTCCCACCGGGAGGAGACCCAGAGGAAGACCCAGGATACGCTGGAGGGACTATGTTTCTCGGCTGGCCTGGGAACGCCTTGGGATTCCCCCAGAGGAGCTGCTCCAAGTGGCTGGGGAGAGGGAAGTCTGGGCCTCCCTACTTAGGCTGCTACCCCCGCGACCCGACCCCGGATAAGCGGAAGAAAGGATGGATGGATGGATGGATGTTTACATTTACACTACTTTTATATCTACACTACTGCTGATACATATACAGTATTCTCTGACCAGCCTTATTTAAGGATGCCCAATGTGCCTTACTGCATATGCCACTTTTGCCTCTATACCAACATCAACTACTACCTCATACATATACTGTGTACATTAACTCATATGCTGCTTTGCCACTCTTTGCAAATGTCAATGCTAGAACCTTCAGTTTATTTTATAGATATACTTTTTATACTTTTTTTATACTACTATGCAAAAACTCAGGACAGTATTACACTTTTATTATTTCATTTTATGCTTATGTTCATTAAATGTTTAGTGTTTTAGTGTTGGTGTAAATTTTCATACTTTTATACTACTATGCAAAAACTCAGGACAGTGTTACACTTTTACTATTTTATGCTTATGTTTATTAAATGTTTCAGTGTTTTAGTGTTTAAATGGTTACTGTTGCACCGAGGGACTGAGAGAAACGCAATTTCAATCCTGTGTATGTCCTGTACATATTGCAGTTCTGACAATAAAGTTGACTTTGACTTTGACTATCAGAGCTGCCCCTTCAAGTTAGCATTAACGCTTTAAAAAAAAATCTCCGCACCGTAAAGTACAATGATGGGCAATTGAATTAAAAACACAACAATACATTTAAACAGCACAACTAAATTGAAAATAAGTTTTACAGTTAAGTGGGCCATTAATAAAATTTGGATTATTTATTAAAAATATTAAATTCATTCATTCATTCAACCTTTATTTAGTCAGGTAAATCTTATTGAGCCTCGAGGGCTCATTTATGAAAGTGACCTGCTACAAACTAAAGAATGATGAACATCAATGATACAAATACATTAAACAATAAACAAAAGAAAAGAAAAAATAGCAAAAACATTATAAGGTAGATGTACAAAAAAATCAAAGACAGAAACATATCTGCATTGGTTTTTGCCAGGATTCCAACAGATTCTGAAAACCATCCAGAGAGGTCAGGGGAAAAAAAAATAAAATAAAAATAACTAAATAATAATAATAATAATAATAAATAAATGCTTGATGGGTAATCACATCGTTACGTACATCACATATCAAACAACCGCACAAATTTGTCAAAATAACAGTAATCAAAATGTAGAAAAGACAATCCAATTTACTTTCATTAATCAAAAAGACGTCTCACTGTACTTTGTACAACTGAACAACTGAGAATTGAAGCACTTGAAGTATGTTGTTGTCTGTACCTGATCTGTGGTTTTGTATAAAGCAGGTCATGTAAATGAGTCCCCGTGACTCAATGAGACTTTTTTCTTTCTGCTGCTTCCTTCATCGGGGGTCACCACAGCGAACAGTCGCATGAAGACTTGGACATTGTTTTCACGCCGGATGCCCTTCTTGATGCAACCACAGACCACCGAGATACCACAGCCCTCTGTGTGGAGCAGAGAGCTGATATCTAGGGCACCCAGGGAGCAGATGGAGTGGTTAAGGGTTGTGCTCAAGGGCACAGAGTGGGGCAAATGACGGTGGAGACAGGTGTGGGTACTCCACCTATCCCACCCACATTTTGATGTTGCCGGTACTGGGAGTTGAACCAACGATCTTCCAATCACAGGCCCACCTTCTCTCTCAGAGCCACCACTCAATGAGACTAAGGGTTATAAATAAAGGTTGAATGAAGACAGTGGCAATAGAGCTTTGGAACCTACGTCACTGTTTTGGGGGCGTTCCCGTCTCGACCACCATGTTTCCTGTCCAGAACAAGGGCTAACAGGCTGAAACTAGGCTGGAAGACTGAACACAAATAAAAGAATGACAGGAGAGTACACTCAGCAAATATTTGACTTAAACCATTCATAAAGACTACAAAGCAATGAGCCTATAACGTAAACCAGACCACACACTTGCCCAAACAAGGGAATTACTGTCACTTGACAGTGAACAGTGAACACAGTCACCTTTTTCCACCCGCCCCTGGTAGTGAAACTAAAAAAAAAGTCAGTTTCCCCCGGGGGTGTTTGCTTCCTTCTTTGTATTCAATATCCCGTCTGAGCTTCTCCTTCTGTTGAATATGTTTCTAGCGTGGAATGAATTTCAGACAAAAGGTTAGACGGTATGTCAAATGATATGAAACAACAGATAATGTCCTGAAGGCAAACTTCTCTCTAATCACAAGTGCTTCTGGCAACTCATGGTTTTCTGTCACTAATGAAAACATCCCAGGTTTCAGTATGTGGTATGTAATGGATCAGAGTCTCCTAACTATGTTTCAGAATGTCATATTTTTAAAGGACTGGAAATAAAATTAAAAATATTATATTTTTCCATTTATAATTTTCAAAAGGAGTATGCAGTTTTTGTCATCAAGCAGCTCTGACTACTTTTACTCAACTCCAAATCACAGCGATACCAGTAATAGATTCAAGGGATGAAAGTGGGGCAAAAGACAGTGTGTGCTTCACATTTTCCACCCACATTTTGATGTTTGCTGCTGACTGCAGGACTGTCCATGAACTGTTGTCCATTGTTAAGAAGCACTAAGTTCTTCCTTAACTTGTATATTTGAGTACCTGAATGTGAGGTTGTGAACATTTTGTTGGGTGTCAAAGTAATACTGAAATGTTTGTTACCATGTGGGTGTGTCCTCTGTGGCAGCCATCATGTGTTCCAGTTATGGTGGATCCAGACCGAACGCGTTTTCAACTGCAGGAGCGTCCGGTTTACATGCAAAGTCAATGGGGGACGCGCCTCCAGGCGCGTCTTGGCGTCGGGCGTCACGTCACGTGCGTGTTGAGCGTGCTGGAAAGCGTTTTTTCGTGCACGTGAACCCGCGTCAGCCTCCAAAGCATGCCTCCAACATGCTGAAGATTTCGCAGTTCAACGCTTTGTCAACCAATCAGGGAGAGTCGGGCAGGAGAGAGAGGGGAGTCAGCTATGTGACGCGATAACGAGGGGACGGCTGTTGCGCAACTGTGTGACGTATTGTTTGTGGGACACAGAAAAAACCCGCAGAGTCATGGACTATATGGAAGAGAAACTCATTGTCAGAGTCAGAGTCAGAGAGTCAGAGAGTCTTTATTGTCATTTGCACCGCATGTGGTACATGAGATGAAAACGAGATTATGTACACGAGGTCCCAGTTACATCCAACAACAAATGAAAGAGAAAAACAGTAATAACATCTAGAACTAACTAAGAAAAACATCAACTAGTAATACACTAAGCCTAATATAGTGGGAATAAACAGCAGCACGAACATGAGTTTGTATGAGCAGATGGTCACAGATGAACACAGATGAACACAGCAACAAGAAAACAGATCAGCATCAGTATGATGTGATATTTTGCAGTGTTTATTTTTTATTTTATTTTTATTTATTCATGAGTCTAACAGCCTCAGGGTAGAAGCTGTTCCTCAGTCTAGTGGTTCTACACTTGATGCTCCTCAACCTCCGTCCTGAGGGGAGTGGGGCAAAGAGTGAGTGTGCTGGATGAGTGAGGTCTTTCATGATGCAGGTGGCTCTTTTCCTGCATCTGGAGGTGTAAATGTCTGTGATGGTGGGGAGACTGACTCCAACAGACTTCTGTGCAGCCTTCACCACTCTCTGCAGAGCTTTCCTCTCTTCAACTGTGCAGCCTCCATGCCACACGTTGATGCTGGAGCACAGGATGCTCTCCACTGCACACCTGTAGAAGGAGGTGAGGACTGGGCTGCTCAGACCAGCTCGTCTCAGCCGTCTGTGCCGTCATATTGTAGCTGTGTGTTCGCGACAAGTCCTTCACGACCAGTCAAGTCTGCTCTACAGAGACAGAAATAAAAAGCTCCTTGCCTGGCGGAGTGCAAGTGCAGTGAGGACTCGGTATACCGGTAAGCTCCTCCCACACACCCCGCAGCTGTTTTGCGTTCCTGTCTGGACACCAAGTGCGTCCACTTGCGTGCGTGAGGAGCTTTTTGGAAGTTGAAACGCTGTTCGGTCTGGATGTACCATTAAAGTGAATGAATGAGCGCAGGAGTTTGATTGGTTGAGAAGTGAAAGAAAGTCCAAGTAATCAAGTAAAAGAATAAACTGAATTGTAAATTGTGCATCTGTATGCAGTACATGGAATGTTTGTTCAGTATTTCATTACCAATAAATACTTGTTATAGTTTAGATTATTTATGTGATAATGAACTTTGTTGTTTTTCCATTCTGGAAGGCTGAGATGACTGGCCAATTCGAATTGAAGGCGGGGTCTGACTGGGTACTGTATTTTCTGGAATTTAGGTCGCACCTACGTCAAAATGTGGACCGTGTTTAGCTCTGCTGCAAATGTCTGCCACAGGAGCGCACAGCAAGGCTTTTAAGAAGTTTAACACAAAAACAATTATTTGTTTGATAAAAATTATAGCAAATATGTGTCTGAG
>JBBPBX010090396.1:0-14122 GCA_038048925.1 Garcialebias charrua
GTGCTCCATATCGCCTCTCCAGATTCCTGAAATTGTGTCACAGGACCGCAAAGCAGTGGCAAGAGGTTCAATTGCCAGGTCAAAGAGCATAGGGCTCAGTGGGCATCCCTGGCGAGTTCCTCGATGTAGACTGAAGGGTTTTGATATCTGAGAGTTGGTACGAATGGTTGCGGTGGGATGTGAATAAATTAATTGCACCCATGTAATGAAATTGGGGCCAAAACCAAATTTGTCAAGAACATTAAACAAGTAGTCCCATTCAACCCGATCAAATGCTTTCTCTGCATCAAGGGAAATAACACACTCAGGAACAGTATCCGAAGGAGAATAAATAATGTCAAAAAGGCGTCTGACATTAAAAAAGGAGTGCCTGCCTTTAATGAATCCAGTCTGGTCTTTTGATATGATCAAAGGAAGGATCTTTTCCAACCTTTGAGCAAGAACTTTGGCTAAAATTTTGGCGTCTGTATTTAAAAGGGAGATTGGTCGATAAGAGGAACAGTGAGTTGGGTCTTTTCCTTTCTTTGCAATGAGGGTAATGCAGGCCTCTAAAAAAGATTTCGGAAGGGATCCTTGGTCAAATGACTCTAAGAGAACCGAGTGTAGGAGTGGGGAAAGTAATGAAGAAAATTTCTTAAAAAATTCAGCAGGGAAGCCGTCAGGACCCGGACATTTGCCAGACTGCATTACCGATACAGCTGACACAATTTCTGTCAGGGATATTGGGATCTCCAGTGCATCTTTCAGGTTGGGTGTGAGTTTTGGCATGTTGGTCTTTTCGAAAAACTGAGAAGATAAATTCTTGTTGGTTTGGGATTCTGAAGTATATAAATGGGAATAAAAGTCCTTAAATGCTCTGTTAATTTGTAAATGATCTAGAGTTGTGGTGCCGTTCTCTAATTGGATCTTAGGGATGATTTGTTTAGCCATGGCACCCTTCAACTGATTTGCCAGTAGTTTTCCTGACTTTTCTCCATGTATGTAAAATGATGATTTACTTTTCAAAAGTGATTGTTCTATTGAGTATGTAGACAATAAATCAAACTTAGTTTTGAGTTCTACTTTTTTTTGTACAGATTAGGGCATTTGTTTTGAGCATATTGTTGATCAATTTCTTTTATCTGCTGGGCTAAATCAGTTCTTTCTTTTTGAGATTTTTGCCTCAGCCGGGCGGTATATGAAATGATTTGTCCCCTAAGATAGGCCTTAAGGGTATCCCAAACTGTTGACAGTGGGATCCCAGGAGTTCTGTTTATGGATAGAAAGAAGGTTATTTCTTTTTCTATAAATGTAACAAAATCATTGTTTAACAGTAACGTTGAATTGAATCTCCACTGTCTACTCCTTATAGGAATGTCAGGGAGGGACAAAGACAGAGTGACAGGTGCATGGTCTGAGATGACAATACTGTGGTAGTCACAGCCACGGACAGAGGGAAGAAGTTTGTTGTCCATGAAAAAGTAATCGATCCTCGAGTATGAATGATGAACATGAATATTGTGGAATCACACTTCTTGCCCTTTCTGCAGAAGTTTACTCCAGGGTATTGGAAGACAGGCTCTGATGGATTGTCTAACCTCAGATTTAGGAGGAATCCATCCTGGTTGTGGAACAGTGGACCAGATCTTTACCCTTGCAGAGTTGCTAAGAAGGTCATGAGAGTATGTTTCTGCATGTGCTTTGTGGATCTAGAGAAGTCGTATGACTGTGTTCCTTGAGGCAATCTGTGGGTGGTGCTGTGGGAGTATAAGGTGCTTAGATTGCTTTTAAGCACTATCCAGTCCCTGTCTAACCAAAGCAGAATCTGTGCTTGCATTCTTGGCACAAACTTGAGCTCGTTCTCAAAGCAAGTTGGACTCCGTCAGGGCTGTCCCTTGTTTCCAATCCTGTTTGTGGTTTTCATGGACAGAATCTTGATGTGCAGTCATGGAGAGGACGGTGTCTGGTTTGGGAACTTTGGTCTCATCTCTGCTTAGTGCGGATGATGTGGTTCTGCTAGCGTTTTCAGACCAAGAACTTCAGGGTGCACTGGGGGCAGTTTACAGCCGAGTGTGAAGCAGCTGGAATGAGAGTATGTTCCTCTAAGTCTGAGGCCATGGTTCTTGACAAGAAATGGGTGGAATGCCACCTCCAGGTCAGGGGGGAGACTTTGCCTCAGGTGGAGGAAGTTCAAGTTTCTGGGCGTCTTGTTCCTGAGTGATGGTAGGATGGAGTGGGAGAAGGATCAACGGATTAGGGCCTCATCCTCAATAATGAGGGTGTTACTTCAGTCAGTCATGGTGAATAAAGAGCTGAGTTGAAAGACAAAGCTCTCAATTTAATGGTCTGTCTACATTCTGACCCTTGCCTATGATCATGAGGTTTGAATCGTGACCGAAAGAACGAGATCCTGGATACAATCAGCCAAAATTAACTTTCTTTGTAGGGTGGCCGGGCTCAGCCTTAGAAATAGGGTGAGGAGCATCATCATCAGGAAGGAGCTCAGAGTAAAGCTGCTGCTCCTCCACATCGAAAAGTTGAAGTGGTTCGGGCATCTGATTAGGATGCCTCCTGGACACCTCCCTTTAAAGGTTTTCCGGGCATGTCTCACTGGTAGGAGGTCTCGGGGAAGACCCAGCCGTAGGATAAATTGTGTTTTGGCAGGATATTTGGGATTTTCTGGGTGAAAAAAATGCCAATATATGTGTATGAGAACATGTGAAGACCAAAAAAAAAAGTTTTTGTGGGGGGAAAAAATGCCCTTGCATGTGATGATAAAAATAAACATCCTTAAAAAGCCTAAAAGTTGCCCTTTGAGTGGCCTGTGAAAACACAACCCACACTCCTGTCTGTCTGGAGATGACGCATCACCAGCCCCCTCCCTCATCACATTGTCCTTCCAGCCACAGCCGCACCCTCCAAGCACAAAAAAAAAAACCTAATTATAGCCTCTCAAACCGCAGCTCACTGTACTCAAAGCTGCTGCAGACACAATCTTCAGCCGCCTCATACATCTCTTCGTCTGTCGGGTCTTTGAACAACAAAAAAGACAAGACTGGAAGATGCAGACACCAAAACTTGATGGTTTCTAACTGATTCACTTTCACTGTGATTCAGTTCTGGACACATTTCAGCATCACCATGAGCTTGTTGGCTGATTTGTGTTTCCATTGCTGCTATATTCCTGTGGTAATACAGCAAGTTGTGTGGTTTCAGTGAAATAAATTTTATTTTTAGTCTAACTCCAAAATAATAATTCCTGCAGTTTTTCCTGCATTCACATTTGACCACTTCCTCCTTACCTGGTCTGGTATTGATCAGACCCCGTTAACATGACACGTTTTTTGAGGGAAACCGGAGCTTTTCTGCTGTGGTTCGGCTGTCCGTGTGCACAACAACAGTCTTCGTTCTCTCTGAAAATGAAGGTTTCTGAATCCAGGTCTCAGAGTGGAGGTTTTCAGAGGAACAACAACAACAGTTACAATAAATGGCAGACCAGAGTATTTTCGTGGTACTTTTCAGCATGTAGGAGCAAGCCAACAACATCCTCGGTCCAAAAGAACATTCCTGAATTCACCAGTTTGGATGTCACTATGATCATGCTGTAAACTGCAGGCAGATGAGCCAAGCAAGGGTTGCCAGATGAAAATAAATGTGTTTTTATCCCCTCCTTTTCTGTGCACAAGTTCACCAAACACAATATCCATCTCATCTTACGACTCTCACTCAGCACAGATGACAGTTTGGATCAAAATACAATAATTTTAAAGCGACTGTACAGTTAATAGTTTCTTACCTGGCAACCCTGCGGATGGAAACTACGGTGGATTCATACAACTGCTCTTTTTTTGTTAGTTGCCACAATAAACATTGAAAAAACACTAACATTTCCAGAGCTTGTTATCATGTAAACAGAGCGTAAATGTTGATTAAAATAAAATACATTCTGGCATCCCTGATTATAAGACATTACTTTAAAATACAGTACCTGTATATTCAACAATTAAAAATAAATTTGTAAAATAATATTTTAAGTTAAATTTCCAAACAACACACATTTCTACAGAAGAGCATTGGGTCCACGTTGGTAAAAATGCATTTTTTTTTTATTCTGATATATATTCAAATAAATAAAAGATTTATAATTCTGAGGAAAAAGTTAGAATAATGTTTCTTTTTTTTTACTGTGGCTCTAATCTTTTTCCGTACACGTACTGTGTGGCAAAAGGAAAAAAAATCACAAACTGAGAGAGAAAACGCCTTCTTTTACCTCAGTGTCTAAAAAAAAAAAAGGATTCACTCATGTTTGTTTTTTATCTCATGGCCTCAGTTAACCTAAAGTAAAAACTCCATAAAAAAAGACAAATTTCTTCCAGGAAAGTTGACACCATCATGAATTATCTGAAAGCTTCCCACATACTCCAGCAACACTAAACATCTTGAACTTCTTGTTTTCAGTAATTTACACAAAAATTAACACTTTAAGACGCTTCCATGTGGCTCTAGGAAGAAATGGAACGAAAAACATTTTAATTGAAAAGTTCCTGGAGAAACTTTGATGGGGACTGCTATGTGGCGACCATTTAAAATGTTTGATTTGCGTTTGTATGTGTTGGGTTTTGCTTTCAGCTACCATCATACTCATTGTCAGCTTAATATTTCTAAAAATGGCTGATTTACAGTATTTTTCCTTTTTAGCTCAGGTAACCATCTTTGATTTGATATGGAGCTAAAATTTTGCTTTTGTAGTGGCTGAGTCATGAGATGTTTGTTTAAAACTTTGCCTTTACTGTTGGAGTCAACCCTGTCTGCAAAATATTTTATTAGCCACTGAATGGATTTTGATAGAACTTTTCGAAAGTCATCACTACCCATATGGTGGAGGGCAATAAACATTTATTTTAGGAAATGCTTCTTTAAAAAAAAAAGAAGAAAAAAAAAAAAGAATGGTAAATGTTTAGAGTTTATGAAGGTGAGACCAAAAGGTTTTTTGTTGTTGTTGTTGTTGGGGGGTGGGGGGAAGGGGGGTTAAAGCTATGAGGAAAAATTTGCCAGCCTAACTGCTTGCCTAATTTAAAAATAAATAAAATAAAACTGTAATTGTTTTCAGAAGATGGAAAATGGCAATGCTGCTAATAATTTTGGCCAGCACTGCATACATAGGCCTGTCACGATGACAAATTTTGCTGGGCGATAAATTGTCTCAGAAATTATTGCGATAAACAATAATATGATTTGAAATTTGACAATTTTTAGTAATGTCAAATTTAAGAAGAAATTTTGATTAATTTGGGCCGAGATGGTGTAGAGGCAGGGCAGCCGGCTCAGGACCGGAAGGTCCCGGGTTCGATCCCCGGTCACTGCATACCTCGTTGTGTCCCTGGGCAAGACACTTAGCCCCGAGTTGCTCCCGGTAGGACTGGATGGCGCCTTGCATGGCAGCCTACCGCTACCAGTGTATGAATGTGTGTATGAATGGGTGGATGGCTGGTACTGTGAAGTGCTTTGGGGCCCCTCATAGGGGGCTGGAAAGTGCTATGTAAGCTCCATTTACCACTTAATTTTTGAGTGTGGAACATTTTTTTGACCACTGGATGGCAGTATAAGACTGTTTGAGCAGAAGAATGGATAGTGAGGGAGCAAGCAGCGTGTATTTTTAAGAATAATAGGAGGGAGGCCCCTTGACGTGATATGGGCTGTCTCTCCTTCCTTTTTTCAGTTCTCAAAATGGCGGACACTCTGTGTGGTTTGAGCTCTTTAGCATGGCGTTTGTCACAAAAGGCTTTTAATAAAAAAAATTGTAAACAAGTTTTCAGCATCTTTTTGCAGACTGTGAATTTTGGAGCTTTGACATGACGGACAATTTTTTTCCCCAAGGTCGGCCTGTTAGCTTAGCTTGTAGCTTAGCTGCTTTTAATGATCCAAAAACTCAATTTTGGATGGTCAAAACAGATTTTAAAGAGAAAAGAGAAAGAGAGGGGTCAGTGAAGAACACCAGAGTTGAGCCTTTTGTCATCCAGTGTCTTCAGTAGAAAGAGACACGAAGAAACGATAAAGCTGATAAATGAAAATAAGGTTGATAATTTTTTTTAAATCATGCGATTAATTGAGTTATTGTTTATCGTGACAGGCCTGTGCATACATAAACGACGAGGGTCAATGTTTGCTCAAAGAAAAGACATAAGAATAACCTCTAAGCTGCTAAAAGCTGCAGAGCTTCTCCCAGTAAGACCCTTTCACCCCACAAAATCACGCAGAAGAAAACACTTTTCATCCACAACCGGCGATTGTCAGGATCGAACAACATCAGCTCCCAAATGGCACAGCGCACCATTTTAAAGAGGAAAGAAAGGCTTCCTTCTGCCATCAGCTCCAGTGCAGGAAACCACTCGACCTAACACACCTAGCATCAATTGGTCCTGCGAGACCACACGCCTCACAAACTGAGGAGCAACGTCTGAAGTTGACTTCTGCATCCGAGCAGGAAATGACATAATCGCTGCCTTCTGCAAACACCAACCTGTGCACACATTCCTCCTCCTCCTGCGTGACCCTGTGCGCTCCATCAACACCCAGAATCTCCCAGCAGTCTCAGCTTCAGCTCTACAAACGGGCCTCAGTCAGTCCCTGTCGCCTGAGGCGTTCGTAGAAACTCGGTCGTATCAGAGAAGCAGAACAACAACAAGACTCGTTCTGATTAAAGGCAACGATAAAAAGGGTGCAATTATCCACGTCACTACGTCATGCAGAGATGTGCACATCTCAAGAAAATATGCTATGGCTTATAAATAGCACTGGGGTGGGCACGCATCCAGCACTAGCCCCACCACCCACTTGAGGAACGAGAAGCTGACAGACTCTTGGCACCGGGGCGCAGGTGATGTCATATAATGACTATCTGAGGCCAGGCAGGTAGAGGAGTGCTGACAGTGCTCTGCAGAGATTAAGTCAGGTACCAGCGCCCCCCATATGGGGGTGGAGGTGAAAGGGGGGGAGCTTAGCAGAGAAACTTCAAGCGGATAACGTCAGGAGGCTCGGTCTCTGACAGGACCTGTGTTTTTCTGATTACCCGGGCTGTAATCGCTGCTGCAGCTACAGGTTTGTGTGCACCATGAGAGCAAGTGAGCGCTCACATTCCTCTCATGGCTTTAAATAACTGCCTGCACCAACCACCCCCCAAACACCACCTCCAGAACGCAAATGGGAGGAGAGTGTTAAAGATGGCAAAGAGGGTTGTTGTTTGTTTGAGTTGGGTTCAGTGCACGGCCCTGGAGCTCGCTCACACTCACACGGTCACCCCCTCCCTCCATCCCCCTTATGATGATAAGAAAAAGCCTCTAATTGCCACTTTGTTCGACCAAACGCAGTTTAACTTGCACTGCTGACGTGTTTGTGTTTATTTTTTCCCCAAAGTAAATGATGGCATGCAAGCGTGTAATTTCACAGGAAACTCCTGCTGAGTTTGTGTGAATCTCAGCTCTGGGGATTGTTGCGCAACGCTGAGCAAAAACAGGCCGAGTGGCAGCGAGGATCAAAAAGTTCCTGTGATCTTGTGCAGAAAGACTCAAAATATTCATTAGAGCAGAAGGCCTCGAATAACCTTGTGTTGGCTTCTCCTAAATAGACAGAAAGCGGCATTGGACCGTGCACCCCGTGCGTTCAAACTCAAGAGATCGACGGCAGCAGAGCCAACACGCTCAGGTAAGAAGCTTTCCTGACTAATAAGCCGCGAACGACTGAGAACGTGTTTGTGTTTGAGAGGGTGTGAGCATGGGAGCTGCGCCCAGCTTCCCTGACTTCAGTCCAACATGTGGTAAAAAAAAAAACCAAGTGCTGGAGGTTTTGTCGGTCGCTCGTGTTTGACCGCCTTCCCAACAGTTCAACAGAAAAAAGATGAGCGCGTGGGGAAGAGCGGGGGGCTTCGAAAGGTAAAGTAAACTCACCTCCCTGCACAGAAAGAAAGCAGAACCAGCTTCACCGACTTCTAATTCTCAGACTCCCATGGACCTCTGACCCCCGCCAAGGAAAAGCTAAAACAAACACCAGCTGTCATTTTGCTCTAAATATAAACAAATGTATCAAAACACGCGCGCACATGGGAAGCCCTAAAATAGCCTCTCCACTTGTCACGATGCCCATTTTAAGAGGGAACAGGCCCAGACTGGAGATATGACAACACCACTTCCTGTGTTGGGGAAAAGGCCGGAATCTGGAGCGGCTCGGACGTCTGGGGGCCCCAAACGAAGACGAGGGGCGGGGCTTACTGGGCCTTCTGGGAGCCAACAGCTGCTGTCAGAGAGGCTGATGGATGAGATGCCTCGGTGATAGCAAGAAAAATAGACTTGGACTAAACTATTGTCTAAAAAATAATTTCTTACGAAAAGAGCATTTCTCGAACTGAAAACACTAAAAAATATATTATATAAAAATATTACAGGTGGTCCCTGACTTACGACGTCATCGACATACGAGGTTCCGGACTTACAAGCGGACTAACGAACAGTAAAGTTGTACAGAACATACAGAAAATACAGCACGTTTATGTGATTTTAGATGAAAGTGTGTTAGTTAACCGTTTGTAAACAAAGTTCTGTGCATGTTTATGAACCAGTATGTACGTTTGTGTTAAAAAATGGGTGCTCGTAGTAGCGCTAGCATAAATTTTCCAACTTACGACCGAAAATCCGGACTTACGAGCGACACGTGTTTCGGGTTCCGACATACGAATTTTCGTGTTACGAGCACCTCGTTCGAACAGAACTCGCTCGTAAGTCGGGGACCACCTGTATTTTCCTTTTACAGTTCACGTTTCTTGAATCTTTGTTAAAAAGTGAACAAAAACACATAAAATATGTTGGCATTTTGTTGCCTTTTCTCTCTGTGCTGTTCCATGTAAGAATATAAAAAGTTTTCCTTGTCATCAATTTATTGCTGACATGAACAATAACAATGTGTCTGCTGTCAGCTCCGCAGACCTCTTTGATGACTTATATGGAGACCATGTGAAGTTTATGGGGAGAAAAGTCCAGAGCTCCATTGTTTTTTCTGCCCACATGCCTCGGAGGTATTCAAGTTTCTGTCGTTTTGTTTTAACTTTAGGAAGTGTGGAGTCAGAAAGAAATTCATCAACATGTGGACGCCCAGGAAGCCACGGATCAGAAAATAATCTGACATTTTTTGGATTCTGTTAAGATTATCAGGTTAAAAATGTCAAGTTAATCTGGTAAGCTTGTGGACTGTTAGTTCTCAGTCTAATGTAGTGTAATAAATACCCTGATGCATGCTCAATAATCCAGGTAGAAAAATCTAAAAAAGCTACGTCTGGTCCTCTGGACATTCAAAAAACAAAACAAAACAAAGCAAAAAAAACCTGTAGAAACGTGTGTAGTGTAATAAAGCACTTCAGCATCTTTTAACCGCCTGGTCTCCACTTGTCATCCTTCAATGGACCCACTTTGACTCGCAGCGTGACTGAATTGTGATGTTAACAGAGCAGAGCTGAGGTTTCTAACACAGCTGCACAAAAACAGAACGTGTCGCAAACGAAACAAAGGAGGGGAAGTCTGAGGTTGTCATCATTGTATTGGGAACATACAATGATTAAATTAGCTCTGCTTTTAACCCATTGCACCTGAGATACACCCAGGTGGAGCAGAGGATTAGGGGTTGAACAAGTACATAATTTTAAAACTTGACATTAACATAATAATACTCGAGTAGAGCTCGAGTAGCTGCGAATGTCATAGGATCTCAAGATGCAAAAAATAATTAACAAATTAAAACTGCAAAAAAAAAATATATATATATATATATAAATTATTATTTACAAAAAAAGACCAACAAAACATTGGGAGCATATACATATTATGCTCCTACCATTTATCTTACAGCAAATAAGTCACAGGAAACCCAAAACTGTTAGTTATTATTATTAAGCTGCAAAAGTGAAAAAAAAATGTGCGGCACGTCAAAAACAAAACTTAAAACAGTGGGGCGGTTGACCACCCCGCACCACCACCTGTGGTGCTGCACATTAGGTTTAGTTTTAGAGATTAATATGTTAACATGTTTTTGTAGGTTTAGAGATTTATATTTTTTGCCTTTTATTTGCGAAACTAACAACATCCGAGGAAGCTGGTTCTGGTTCGGTCACTGGACCAGGTGTTGCACCATACAGGTAGTCCCCGACTTACGAGCGCTCTGACTTACGAGGTCCCGGACTTACGAGCATGCATCTCATTAAAAAAAATTTTTTTTTTTTTTTTTTTTTTTATTTTTTTTTTTTTATAAATGAATACATGTACAGTACTGGACAGTCACCAAGCACTTAGTCTATCCTAACACAGTTTTTAAAGATGAAGGAATAAGTTGAATTGTCTCCCTTTCACATAAAGGGAGCAAGCTCCCTATGGAGCCTGCAGGGAGGAGGGAGACAATTCAACTGATTCCTTCATCTTTAAAAACTGTGTTAGGATAGGCTAAGTGCTTGGTGACTGTACAGTACTGTACATTTATCTATTAATAAATAAAAAACAATAAAAAATAAAAATACTGTATATACTGTATATTTTTAATAAATAGATAAATGTACAGTACTGTACAGTCACCAAGCACTTAGCCTATCCTAACACAGTTTTTAAAGATGAAGGAATCAGTTGAATTGTCTCCCTCCTCCCTGCAGGCTCCATAGGGAGCTTGCTCCCTTTATGTGAAAGGGAGACAATTCAACTTATTCCTTCATCTTTAAAAACTGTGTTAGGATAGGCTAAGTGCTTGGTGACTGTCCAGTACTGTACATGTATTCATTTATTTAAAAAATAATAAATAAAATAATAATTATTTTTTATTTTTTTTATTTTTTACTATGTGTTCCTACTTACGAATTTTTGACTTACGAGCGCCCCCTAGTGACGGAACTCGCTCGTAAGTCGGGGACTACCTGTATTCTGTGACCTGCAACAGTTCATGCAACACCGCCCCCTACGGTCACAATACACAATGGTCACAGAATATTGTGTAACACCGGTTTGCAACGCGCTCCAAACAGGAAGCAACGTGATGACATCACTACGAATACTCGACTTGAAATTAAAAAACTCGATAGAAGTCCAAGTAATCGATCTGTCGATTACTCGAGTAGTCTATTAAAGCCCTATATATATATATATATATATATATATATATATTATATATATATATATATATATATATATATATATACAGGTAGTCCCCGACTTACGAGCGAGTTCCGTTACAACGAGTTGCTCGTAAAGCGAAAATTCGTAACTTGGAACGGCCGCCACGTGTCTCGTAAGTCCGGAATTTCGCTCGTAAGTTGGAACGGTTTTGCTAGCGCGACTACAAACACTCGTTTTTCATCGAAAAACTGCTTACGAGTGCATAAAAATGATCGGAAACGTGTGTCCACATGTTTAGCTAACGAACTGTGGTGAAAAAACACAGAAAAACTCGGTATTTTTTGCGTTTTTTCCAAAAATTCGCCAGCTCGTAAGTCCGGAACCTCGTAGGTCAGAGCGCTCGTAAGTCGGGGACTACCTGTAAATATATATAACTTGACAACCTAATTTTTGATGGGGAACTTTTTACGCAGAGATGCAGCCACGCACTAAAATGAAAGTTGTTACCTCATTTATGTTTCAAGTTATCCAGCTCACAAGACGAATGGATAGACGGACGGAGAATATTTCCACTTCCACTCTTCTCTCATTGACAGGGGATAAAAAGATTGCAAGGTAATGCCACAAGAAGAAGAGTCTGGAATACATTCATCATGTCCTGTTGTGCTTCCTGTTTTATGACGAGCCATTTGCTCATTACAAGCAAAAAATAAAAAATAAAAGTAAAAAGATTGCAAGGTAATGCCACAAGAAGAAGAGTCTGGAATACATTCATCATGTCCTGTTGTGCTTCCTGTTTTATGACGAGCCATTTGCTCATTACAAGCAAAAAATAAAAAATAAAATAACACGAGGATGGGCATGATGATAAACTGCCAATACGACACAAAGTACCACAGCAAAGAGGAAAATTCATCTAAGCTGACAAAGGAAAGCATTATTTTATATATTTAAAAACTAAAGACAAGTACAGAAAAGCATGTTATAGCAAAAAATTAAAACAAGTTAAAGGTGCAGTCTGCAGTTTCTGTAGAACGCAGCACTTAGAAAAATTTTCAACAGGCAAAGCATTCTGATCCCTCCCCCTCAGAGCCATATATGGCTCTGCTCCCCCTTGCTCTGCTGAAATTCAAATTCAAGCTCTGTTTTTATTGGCTGGTTAACGGCGGGTCACTGTGGCTTTTTAGAAATGCTTTTAGTAACACCTGGAGAAGCAAGGGGACTATAGTTTTTTCAGATTACTTTGTCTAACATCAGTCTGTCAGGAGATAGTGACAAAGTGAAGAAATATGTTAAAAATATATTTTTAGAAAACTTACAGACTGCACTACAGAAACTGCAGACTGCACCTTTAATAAATGTCTACAATTTAATTTTCTACAAGTCTCTTAGAAATTTTGGTGTTTTTTCTTCCTTTAGCCTTTCAGCCATGAAGGCTAAGCAATAAATTAACTACTTATGTCTGTGTTCCTGTGTTTATTTCATGCCTGTTAGCAAAATATCTTGTGAATCGTTAAACAATTTTAACTGAACCTTTCATCGTTAAAACTAACCCAATTCAAGATGGCCACCACAAATAATAAACCTTAGCAAACACAGAAAAAGGCTATAACTCAGTCAACTGCACGGATACAGTATATAGCTAAAACTTGGAGTGGTAGTTGCTGAGAGTCATTCCTAACCCAAGTGCCAACAGAATGTTAGATCTTTAAAGCTTTTTATTTTTGTACAAAGTTTCTGCTTAGTTTTAGGTATCAAATCATCTTGTGTTAGTTTAGACAAACCATAAATATTTCCTTTCCAGTTGAAGCTGTTCATAAAAGTATGAACCAACATTGCCAAGGAGCTGCGCCTCTGATATAAAAATATCTTAAATTTATTGGTTACAGCTTTTAACAGGATTTTTTTTTTCTTTTTGTCAGTTTGTAAAAATTCAAAGCATTCCTTCCTGGAAGCAGAAACTTCTGCCAGTCCTGTTATGTCCTCCAGCTGTTCTAAGAAAGAACCCGAGAGAGCCTCAATCATTTTTTCGCCCATTTGTTTAAATGTGAGTTACAGCAGCTTCTGTTCTGATCAAGTAAACTGAAGCAAAATAAAGCACAAGTTAACATATTTTTAAGATTAATTGTACAAAATTTGTTTCTTGATTCTGAGTCTCAGCTTCAGCGTCCAGAAAAATATGGAAAAAGTCTTCATGGTTGCCATTAAAGCAAAGATCGTTTAAACACCCGAGAGAGAAATTTCCACTTGTCCACGACACATTCCAGCTCTCTCAATGAACGCTGGAGTCAAACCCTCCACCCATGTCTCGCTCTCTCTCTCTTTCCACAAAACTCAGCCAATATCTTTTTCAGATACTTTGTACAATCCGGGAGGCAGGTGACTACATGGCGGCTTCATGAACCAAACCAAACGCAAGACAGTGTGAGGTATTCTGGGAATCCAATACGTCTCTCGTGAGATCTTGAACACTGGAGCTCCAAAATGTGACTCATCGTGTGGAAATTAGAGCAAAAAGAGGGAAGACTGGAGCGTAAGTTTCCTGTGTGACTCCAGGTGATATCAGACGAAGGAAACTGTCACAGGGCTAAGCAGGGTTACCTCCAACATGAACTTTTCTTATACTAGAATCTCATTCTGAGCAGGACAGACATTAAAAAAAGCTCGGTATAATCCTGTTTTATTTTACCGGATGATCTTGTAGACTGCAAGGCTCCACATCTCACCACAGCAGATCTGATACAGCACAAAAAGAGAAGGCTCCCTTTATGTCAATCGCAGCCTAAAGTCAGGTGGGGACAAAGAATGGATCTAAGCAGGACATTTATATGCCATGTAATGAGCCTCACTAATTAAAGTGCAGCACGGGAATAATATCCAGCAATCGAGTGCAGGGCAACCCCACCTCACCTCCCAACAGTCATCTATTTACAGTAGAGTTTCAGGCTGGCTGATGAGAGACCTACTGCGCACCAAATGATGCTAGATAGAAAGGGGGAACTATT
>JBBPBX010090397.1:0-14122 GCA_038048925.1 Garcialebias charrua
AAGCTATAGCTTGAGATAGCTATAGCTTTATTGATAAAGCTTTTCGGATGAGAAGCGGAACGTCTTATGTTACAAATAAAGTCCAGTTGATCTTGAATTGAACGCCTTTTTGAGTCCTGTGCGCACCACAGTGAATGTTTACGAGAAAAGGACAGTCATTCTGGTGCAGCAGCTGTGCAACTCCGGCCTTACAGCCCACCATCACATTTGCTCCATAACTTCCAAGTCCAACAACCCGAGCCATAGCGACCCCACGACTCAACTGCGTATGTTTTATTTTTTCTGTGATACATTCAGCAGTGCCAGATGAAATTGCACAATTGCCGATGAAAACAGTTTCAGGCTCCCCTTTCCGCTGAAGTGTCAAGTATATGATTAGCATCTTCTCCACTGTAATGTTAGTGGTTTCATCAACTATTATTCCAACATATTTGCTGCTGGCGATACGTTCATTAATATCGTTGGTTATGGTCTTCGCTAAGGCTTCCTCCATCTGACTGACAGTTTCATGGTGAGTGTATACGTGTGCACTGGGAAGGTTTGGGCAGCCACTTGACTGTAACAGCTTTATCAGGTCAGGATACAGGTGGCTTGTGGTGTTTGTTTTAGCCATATGGAGCACAACCTTAAAGGTTCAGTATGTAGCTTTTTAACACGCTGGTACTTAGAAACATTTTGAACAGAGACACGTTTCTGGTCCCTCCTCACTCAGAGCCATATATGGCTCAGCTCCATCTCACTCGCGCTGCAGCCTGGAATGCTCCGCCTCCTCTACATGTCCCGTTTCAGCGCTGCAAAGTTCTGTGGTTGTGTGTTAATAAAACATTCTAAAAATAAAATAAAAACATGGACCACTGGTCCAGCAAAACAAAAACACCCTGAAACCTGCAGAGCTTCACGCAGCCATGTTGGACATGATTTAATTTGCTCCTGACAAATTCATCCACTTCCTCATTTCTGTCAGTGCAGGTCTGGAGGGGAAGAAGCGATCACTTGACTTTTGGCAAAAAAAACAAAATAAAAGTTCAGAGCAGGGATGAAGAAGGGATATTTAATACATTTGTGTCACATACAAAACAGTTTTGCATCGCTTTGAAATTATTTCAACAAGAACCTGCGCGGCCGCTGCAGGCTCGCTGCGGGGCTCGCTGCAGGCTGACAGGCGTGGGTTGGGGAGGGGGGCGTGGGTTAGGGGGTGAAAAGTAAGAAGCTCTGTTTTTATTGGCTGGTAGTAAACTCTGTTTTTATTGGCTGGTTAACCACGGGGCGCTCTTGGCTTTTTATAAATGCTTTTATTACCACCGGGAGACGCCAGAGGACTATAGTTTTTTTGAGAGATTACATGTCAAACATCAATGTATCAGGAGATAAGGGCAGAGTGAAGAAATATGTTTAAAAAATAAACTACATACCCCAGCTTTAAGTTGTGTTTTTAATGCCTCATTGCAGGCAACCTGTGATTTATCCACATGCTTGATCATAGCTGCATTCTGGTTGAGCACTATTGAAGCCTCGATGTGGCTGTGGCTTTTTTGGTGGTCATTTAATGCTGATTTCTGTATGTTTGTGCACCCTCAGACAAATCCGTTTCTCAAATTGGCTTTTTTACACATGTTGCAAAACATTTTTCCATCCTCCCTCCTCAGCCAAGAGAACTCCTGCTCCCACTTAACTCTGTATTCCCACCTCATCTCCTTGCTACAAGTTGATCGCTCAGTGTAGGGCGGATTACTTGTTTGTCCATCGTCCTCCACTGCATCACTCCCTCATTTTTCACCTCTTTTTTTCAACACGATCGCAGTTATTGGGCTTTTTGAAGAAACTACGAACGCTAAGCTGCGTTGACATTTTTTTCTCCAAACGTAGTCAACAACGTCATGTATTTTCTTCTTTTTCTTCTCCCTTTGGTTTATTGGGGGTTAGCAAAAGCCGTAATGAGCAATTACCGCCACCTACCAGACTGGGGTGTGAAGTTCATGAACCGGTTGGTAGAGAGTGGATGTTAATCTGTCAAACGACAGAATGTGATCTGTCATCACGTAAAACAACCAGTCAAATACAGAAAATATTCTGTTAACGCGACCTCTGCTCCTAACATCCCATGAACTGACACATTTTAATATTGCAGCAAGAATTTCTTGTTCAAGTTCAGAAGAAGTTAGTTTTCAAAGATTTTTGAGTCCAGTCTGGCTCATTTGGAAGAGAGAATCTGTCCTGCTGTACTGAACAGTCTTTCAATAGTCTTTCAATAGGATCATGGATGTTGTGTATCTTCTGGTTGAATCTCTGTGGTGGAATCCATTTTGGGTGTGTTAGTGGTGCTGGGGGTGCTCCCAGCTCAATGACGTATATAGAGCTTTGGAGCGCATGTGACCGTGAAGGGGCGTGTCGGGGGCGTTCCCGTCTCGACCGCCATTTTTCCTGGTCAGAAAAAAAGAAAAGACCTTGCCTCCACTGACATTCCCAGTCATTTTAGCAGACCTGGTCTGTGTCAGTGTTTACACCACTAATAATTTTTATAATTACAAGTCACTGGGAGAGCTGGTCCAATCTATGAACAGCTGGGTAGATGATTTGGACATTTTTAAAGCCCCCAGATTGTAAATACGTTGAAGGTACGTTGTTTTTGGCTCCTTAATTGTACATAAATTATTAATTTACATTTCTTTCAGAATCAAACAACCTTCTGTATGCTATGAGTATTAAAAACTGAGAACACTTGATTTTTAAAGTATGTTTTTTAACTAAATTACAAAGGTCCAAGTTGAAAATTACCTTATTTTTAATGACTTGAGCATGTCTAATAACATGTAGACTTCAAATCTTGATTAGATTACTATAATCACTATATACAGTATATGTATTAAGATGCATATATATTATAGATTGTCTTTTCATTCACCATTTTAATTGTGTTCACAGGTTCTGCTCTGACTCTGAGCCACCAGAACACCGTGGGTCATGCTGAGTAACAGTGTGTCTACACACAGAAATAAAATGGTGTGTGAATCATCAAAACACCTACATTAAAATACAGCGAGCAGTAAAAAAAATCTTAAAGTTAAAGCATGTGGTTTCATCATAAACACCAACTCCTGAACTTGGAGCATCTCCTGATGGACTCAGTGTGATCGCTGCTGCCTGGAGGAAGTTCCCTCACAGATACAAGACATGCAGCATCCAGCAGCTGGAGGCAGGAGATGAAGTTTACCTGAAGAAGCATCACCCACTCTGCACAGGTGCATAATGTTTATGTTTATGTTTATTAAATTTGTTCATTTTTTTACAAAAGAAACACAATACAAGACAATCCCATTAATGATACGTACACAATGTAAAAAAATGAAAGGAAGCAGAAAGAAGAATAAATCTTATTATATCTGCCCCTTTTTTCAAACAATCAGATTAAACAATAATAATATTTCACCAGTAGTACAAAATGACTAACTCTTTCTAATTTTCTAATACTAATACGTAACTAATAATCGATACAAAACACATTAATAATATTTCACCAGTAGTACAAAATGACTAATTCTTTCTAATTTTCTAATACTAATACATAATTAAAAATTGATACAAAGCACATTAATAATCTTCCACCAGTAGTACAAAATGACTAACTCTTTCTAATTTTCTAATACTAATACATAACTAATAAATAATACAATACACATTATGCTAATTCATATATATTTTTTCAACAAATTCCTTTTGATCATTTTCTTAAATGTAAACAGTGACTTGGCATTTTTAACTACATTCTCCAAGCCATTCCATAATCTAATTCCCTGGATTGAGGTAGAACGTCCCTTCAAGCTAGTTCTGAATTGTGGTTTTACAAACATCTCTGTCCCCTTAAGATTATAACAACTTTGTCTTTTAACAAAGTGCATTTGGATATTTAAAGGTAATTTGTTGTTCTGAGCCCTATACATAATTGATAAAATATTATAATCAACCAAATCATGGAACTTCAATAATTTCAGTTGATAAAATAATGTACTGGATGGATGACAGTAATGTTTTCTAGTGATAATTCTTACAGCTCTTTTCTGTAATACAAAAATAGGCTTTGTGATTGTTTTACACGCTTTCCCCCAAACATCAATACAATAGATTAAGTGTGGAACAATGATTGTGTTATACAACAAATACAGAGCTTTATCATTCAATAGGTCTCTGACCTTGTATAGTACTGCAATCGATTTAGCTATTTTTATTCTTACAGAATTTATGTGTTGTTTCCATGTCAGTTTGTCATCAATAATAACACCCAAAAACTTCACCTCACTCACTCTACAAATCTCAACACCCTCAATTTTGAGTGGAACATCAACAGTTTTCTTTTTATTACTGAATATCATGTAATTAGTTTTTTCTAGATTTAATGATAATTTATTGATTTTAAACCAAGTTTGTATTTTGGTAAATTCTGTCTTTATCAATTCCAACATTTGTTCTATATCTTCACCTAAACAGAAAAAAGTGGTATCATCAGCAAAAAGTATACATTTAAGGAGTCCTGACACATTTACCAAGTCATTCACATATAAAATAAATAGCTTTGGTCCAAGCACAGAGCCCTGGGGAACTCCACATGTGATATTACAGAGGTCAGATCTTACATCATTTATTTGTACAAATTGTTTCCTATCTTTCAAATAGCTAGATACCCACTGTAATGCTGGTCCTCTAATACCATATTTGTTCAGTTTTTCAAGGAGAATGGTGTGATCAATAGTATCGAATGCTTTTTTTAAATCAACAAAAATACTGACACAATATTGTTTTTGATCGACAGCAGTAGTTATTTGTTCCATTAATTCCATGAGAGCCATTGATGTAGAGTTTTTAGCTCTGAACCCATATTGACTATTGCTTAGAATATTTTGTTTGTCTATAAATTGATCTAGTCTGTTCACAAAAAGTTTTTCAAGAATTTTAGAAAACTGTGGTAACAAGGATATAGGTCTATAATTGTTGAACACACATTTATCACCATTTTTAAAAAGAGGAACTACCTTAGCTACTTTCATATTATCTGGAAATATTCCTGTTGAAAATGATAAGTTACATATATATGTAAACGGCTCAATAACATGGCTCATTATATCCTTTACAAACATCATATCCATGTCCACCCAGTCCTTTGATCTCTTGTCTGTAAGATTTTTTACTACTTTCATTATTTCCTCTTCGTTAGTTCCATTTAGAAAAATACTGCTTGTACAGCCTGTAATTGTGTGGCTCACATTATTATTTACTTTTGGTATTTTAGCTGCAAGGCTTGATCCAACATTCACAAAATACTGATTAAATCCATTGACAATTTCATTTTCATCATAAACCTCATCTTTTTCTTTTACAAAATATTTTGAAATACTAGTTTTTGCTTTATGATTCTTCATAACACTATTCATTACTCGCCATGTTGCTTTCATATCACCATTACTTTTATCTAATAATTTACTATAATATTCTTTCTTATGTTTCCTTATAATCCCTACTAATTTATTTTTATACTTTTTATATTTTTCTTCAGCGTTTTGACTTCGCAATTTCAAGAAACACGAATACAAATAATTCTTTTTTTTACAAGCATTTCTCAACCCTTTTGTCATCCATGGTTGGTCAACAATTTTTCTCTTTGTGTAATTTGTTTGTACACAATTTTTTTCATACAGAGTTTCCAAGATATTCATAAACTCATCATATGATCTGTTCACATCATCAACATACACTTTATTCCAGTCTTGTTTATCTAGATCCTCTTTTAATTTTTCCATAACTTTTTTTGATGTGTTTATGATCTTTTTCTTTGCGTTAACTTCTTTTGTGATACTTTGATCATTTTTATAGATTGTGAAAACTGGTAAATGATCACTTAAGTCGGTCGTTAAGATACCACCTATCACCTCTCCGTCTGTTATATTTGTGAAAATATTATCAATTATTGTGGCACTATGAGTTGTAATTCTTGTTGGCTTGGATATCAATGGATACATATTTAAACTGTACATTGAATTTATAAATGTACTGATGTTATTTGAATCTGTTTTATTTCCCATATCAATGTTAAAGTCTCCACACAGAAAAACTTTTTTATTAAAACTCTTCTCCAATAGCTCCAGGATTTTATCAGTGAATATTTCTATATTTGATCCTGGTGATCTATATACACAACTTATTATTATGTTTTTATCATTTTTGTTTATTATTTCTATTGTTATCATTTCCATAAGATTATCAACTATTATTGACATTTCATTATTTAGTTTACATTTTAATTCATTTTTAACATATAAAGCGACACCACCGCCTCTCTTATTATTTCTGTTCATGTGAAATAATTCATACCCTTCAATGTGAATATTACTTGTGTTATCGTCATTGAGCCATGTCTCTGACAGTGCTATTATCGTAAAAGTTCTATTTAACTGTTTTAAGTAATCTGTTATGTTGGATATATTTGCATTTATACTTCTGCTGTTAAAGTGAATAATAGAGAGAACTCCATTTGTTATATTGATGTCATTAAATTGCTCTTCATTGTAGTATTCGCTATCTTTTATTACTGGAAAAAAGTTAGCATCAATAACATCATTAACATTATATATTTTAGGTTCTGAGTCTTCGTATGTTGTCATGTTTTAATGTATTTGATGTATTTGTTCATTTCAGTTGTTTCATTGATTTGTACTTTGTCCTCCTCTGTGCTCCTCTAGATCCTTCAGTTCTTTTATCATTTTAGGGTTAGCCCCTACATGTGTTTTGATAAAGATGTTTCCATTTCTTGTCCATGTTGATGCTATTTTGTGTTGGCTTTTTAGCCACCTTGCTTCCTTTGCAATTCTTCCGTTTTTTTTTGTTAGATGTTCATTTATGTACGTTTTTGTTCCCTTCAGTAGGTGTGATTGACTAATTACATAGTTTCTAAACTTCCTGCTAACGAACTCGACAACTACCGACGGTTTGGTATTTGGTGATTTACTGGGCAGGGTGTAACAGAACGAAATGTCCTCATATTTTATGTCATAGTAATTGTCCCATAAAAAATTAACTACAGTCTCCTCCAGAGTCTCTAGTTCTTCCTGTGGTGCATCCTCAGTTGGGCCAGTGTTAGTGAGAGCTTGTTTAAATGTCCGACACTTACTAACATCAAGTCCTGTGATCACCACGTTGTTCTTTTTTGTGTATTTTTCCATGTCTTCTATTTTTTTTCCAGTTCAGCTATTTTATTGTCTTTGCTGGTTATCAGATCTTTCAGTTGTCTTATTTCATCAACCAGATTGGCCTGTGAATCAATTTTTTCTGATAATTTTGATAGTTTTTCATTTATACTGTTTAGTGATTTTTTAAAGTCTTCCATTTCTGCTGAGTTGTTTTCCGCCGACTCTGGTGACTTTTGACCACCTTTTTTTGACTCAGGTGATTTTTGTCCACCTCTTTTCGGCATTACTTACAGAGTTTGTAGTCTAGTGGTAGCAGGTCTCTGGTTGATGGTTTGTTTACTGAACCACGTGGCTCTTCCACGAGGCTCACAGGCCTAATGATGGTGGCTGTGGCCCAGTGCCCAGATCAGCAGTTAGTTCAGAACTCACGGTCTCAGCAGAACTCACGGTCTCAGCAGAACTCACGGTCTCAGCAGCCCGCAGCAGTCCCCTGGCTCGCCCACGGCGCACGGCTCAGATCGAAGCCTCAGGTGGTGTCCACTGTTCACGGCGCTCGGATCAGCTCGAAGCCCCAGGTGGCGTCCACGGCTCACGGCTCTCGGATCAGCTCGAAGCCCCAGTTGGCGTCCACGGTTCACGGCGCTCGGATCAGCTCGAAGCCCCAGGTGGTGTCCACGGCTCACGGCGCTCGGATCAGCTCGAGGCCCCAGGTGGCGTCCACGGTTCACGGCGCTCGGATCAGTTTGAAGCCCCAGGTGGCGTCCACGGTTCACGGCCCACTCGTGGCTCTCGGATCAGCTCGAAGCCCCTTGTTGCGTTCACGGCTCACGGCCCCCTCGTTGCGCTCGGCAGCACATGGCTAGCGTTAGCTTGTAGTCTGAAGCCACCACTCCCAGCTTTGTTGTTTTCTTTCGCTGCAACAAAGCACCTCCAGCGTGCCGGCCCGCGTTTCTTCGTAACAACCAGCGTATTTTTCCGGTTTATTTGTTAACGAAGTCCGCAGCTCCGCAGCTACGGCACCCGGTTACGGTGACCTAGCTCGGTTAGCTTTGATTAGCTCGGTAGCTACGCTAGGCTAACTCTCGGCGAAAACTCACGGACATGTTGGCTTGTAGATTCATAAATTCTGGATAATCAAACCACTGTGACCTTGTGTGGACCACACAGACATGGCTGGACGTCTACAGAAAGCATGAAGCTTCCTAAAGATATTTCTCAGAGCTTGTACTTCAAGGGAGACATAATTATGTAAAGCATGCTGTTTACTTATATTTGCACATTTTTGTGTGTTTTCTATAAAATGTATTAACTCACACGTTCATCACATTTACTGGAAATGTTTAATTACATCAAATGTTTACTTCAAAATGGATCTGTTTCATTACAAGTTTATTTCTTACCTGAAATTCATTTAACTTTTATTTGGACAGGGTTAATCCCTGTTAATGAAATATGTTAATACATCAAATGTTTACTTTAAAATGTGATCAATTTCATCATGTTTACATGTTAGTGCTGAATCAAATGTTTCATGAATGTTTACCACATTAATTTTTATTAAATGAGAAAAAACAACCACTTATGTTATGTTATTATTCAACTGTAAAAATATTTTAAAACAAGGAGTGCAGCAAATATTTTTTTTCTCACACTAAACTGCAGCACACACACAATCTGTTAAATTTGAGGGTCTTTCTATGCCGATTTCAAAACAGTCAATAATAATGGCTACACGTTTTCCAAATGTTTCTAAAAATGGAGTAGGCATTGTGGCTTGTAAACAATGCCTCTCAGGCCAGTGTACCATGTGGTGAAGTTGTTCATACAACACATCAACAGTATCAGTGAAGGCATTAGACAAGGTTTTATGTGACACATTAAAAAGATGGCAGAGATGTTGAACAGGTAGATCAAGTCTAAGACGCATTAGTGTGAGCAGAACCATTTGAAATTGTGATTTTTTTTTTGATGTGGGCAGAAAAGGCCTGACAAATTCAAACAATGACAATAATACGGCAAAGCAATGAAGTCCAGTACAGTACCTGACTTTTTTTGTGTCACCCTTAAGAAATTCTTTGTCTAGCTGTTTTTTATTCAGCTCTGACCTGAGCTCCCTGTTTTCCTGTAAGAGACGATTAATTTCTGATATTCTTTGTTCGCACAACTGACATTCTGTTTGTCGCCTTTTTGCTGCTGGTTCATCTTCCTCCTCCCCATCTGCAGCGACAGTGATGTCCTCTCGTGGGGTTTCCACCGCAGACTCCACAACTTGCTCATGCTCCTCTCCAGCAGCCTCCACAAGCTGTGTGTGCTCATCTTCTGCTGCCTCCACCACCTGTTGGTGCTCATCTCCTGCTGCCTCCACCACCTGCTGATGATCATCTCCTGCTGCCTCCATCACCTGCTGGTGATCATCTCCTGCTGCCTCCATCACCTGCTGATGATCATCTCCTGCTGCCTCCATCACCTGCTGCTGATCATCTCCTGCTGCCTCCATCACCTGCTGATGATCATCTCCTGCTGCCTCCATCACCTGCTGATGATCATCTCCTGCTGCCTCCACCACTGGTTGTTGCACATCTCCTGCAGCCTCCACTGCTTGTTGATTTTGCCTTTCCATCACTTCCTGGCCTTCATCTTCCCCTTGTGCTCTGCTGTAACGTCTCTTTAATCGACGAGCATGTCGGTCTGATGTTGACACTTTCACCTCGGAGTGTCCCAAGTGCAGTGTTGGAGCCCAATCGGGATTTGACTCATCCATCTCATAAGAAGATTTGCCTTGAAGAGAACGCAGATCAGTAATATAATTATACCATACCATACCATTTTATTTATAAAGCACTTTAAACAGGAACAAGTCCACACCAAAGTGCTGGACAAACAAACACGCAACAGGCAACACAGACAATGAAGTACAACACGAAAAACATAAAAACATTGCAGATCATAAATCAAACGATCCAATACAAATCAGCTGGCATTGAAAGCAATGGAGTAGTAGTGAGTTTTTAACCGGGATTTGAAAACCGAGAGGGAGGGGGCCTGTTTGATGAGCAGCGGTAACTCGTTCCAGAGTCTTGGGCCTGCCACAGATTAATTATTGCCAGAAAACATTAGGCTACTGTCATCCATCTAGTATATTATTTTTTGAGTTGAAATTACTGAAGTTCCATTAGTAGATTACCTTATTTTAATGGTGATGTATAAATGTCATAACAATGTACTACCCTTAAATATTCAGACACATTTTGTTAAAAGATGAAGTACTTTAATGTGTAATATGTTGAAATTTGAAAATTGAGATGAGTTACTCATTTTTTGTTACTTATAGATTATTCTTTGAATAGATTGTTTGGAAAAGGGGCAGATATAATAAGATAGTTTCTTCTTTCTGCTGCCTTTCATTTTATATTTTCTTTTTTTTGTCTTTGTTGGGTATTTATTTTGATAAAATGAATAAAGAAATAAATTAATAATAAAAAACAATATGCTACAGTCAATGTGACAACACAATCAACTTTAAACAGTTTATTTTAAAATAACACAGATGTCCGACCTAAACTTGGTTGACCCACTACTGAACTCGACCAAAACATGATACACCTTGACAAAATGACACAACTCCAGTAAACTGATTTTGATTTGATTTTTGATTTTTGATGTTTATTCATTCATTTTAAAAGAACAATACAAGACAGTTTCATCAGATACAAGATTACAAGTAGGATAAAATGAAGGGAGCAGAAAGAAGATGAAATCTTATTATATCTGCCCCTATTTCACAGTTTGTTCAACCAATGATAACTTTCAAGCAACATCACAGAATGAATAGTTCTACCTATTTTCCTAACTGTAATACACAAACTACATCACAAAATGAATAATTCTACTTAATTTTCCTGACTGTAAAACATAAACTAGATCACAAAATGAATAATTCTACTTAATATTTCTAACTGTAATACACAAACTACATCACCCATAATTCTAATTAATTTTCTAATTCTAATTTTTTTTTTTTTTAATTTTATTTAATTTTCCTATTTTTTTAATTATTTTTTTCTACTTAATTTTCCTAACTGTAATACACAAACTAGATCATAAAATGAATAATTCTACTTAATTCTACTTAATTTTTCTAATTGAAATACACAAACTAAAAGATGGCACAACATCAAGATGTTCACAAAATGAGTAATTCTACTTAATTTTCCTAATTGTAATACACAAATTCATCACAAAAATGAATAATTCTACTTAATTTTTCTAACTGTAATACACAAACTGCTTCATAAAATGAATAACTCTACTTAATTTTTCTAACTGTAATACACAAACGTACATCATAAGTACAACATAATTGTAATACACAAACACGCAAGATTACATCATATATAGTTTTTGAGCAAGTCCTTTTTGACCTTTTTCTTAAATGTATACATTGATTTTTCATTTTTAACATCACTCTCCAGAGCATTCCACAATCGAATTCCCTGAATTGAGGTAGACCGTCCTTTTAAGCTGGTTCTGAATTGTGGTTTGATGAATATCTCTGTCCCTTTGAGATTGTAATAACTTTGTCTTTTTATAAAATTTCTTTGGATATTTAAAGGTAATGTGTTATTATGAGCCCTATACATAATTGATAAAATACTATATTCTACCAATTCCTGGAATTTCAATAAGTTTAGTTGAATAAACAAAGTGTTTGAAGGGTGAGTGAAATGTTTTCTGGTGATTACTCTTACAGCTCTCTTTTGTAAAATAAAAACAGGCTTTGTAATAGTTTTGCATGCTTTTCCCCAAACCTCAATACAATAGATTAAATGTGGAGCAATGATTGTGTTATACAACATATGTAAAGCTTTATCAATTAAAAAATCCCTGACTTTATACAGTACTGCAATTGCTCTAGCTAGTTTTTTTTAATGGAATTTACATGATCTTTCCATGTCAGTTTGTCATCAATGATAACACCCAGAAACTTCACTTCACTCACTTTACAGATCACAACATCTTCAATTTCAAATGGATCGTCATCAACAATTCCCTTTTTGTTACTGAAAATCATGTAGTTAGTTTTATCTAAATTCAAAGATAATTTGTTTAATTTAAACCAAGTTTGTATTTTTATAAATTCTGTTTTCATCATATCCAAAATCTGTTTTATGTCATTACCCGAACTGAAAAAAGTGGTGTCATCGGCAAAAAGAACACATTTAAGTAGTGCTGACACATTTACCAAGTCATTCACATATAAAATAAACAACTTTGGTCCAAGCACAGAACCCTGAGGAACTCCACAAGTGATATCACGGAGGTCAGATCTAACATCATTTATTTGCACAAACTGTTTCCTGTCCTTCAAATAGCTAGATACCCACTGTAATGCTGGTCCTCTAATACCATATTTATTTAGTTTTTCAAGGAGAATGGTGTGGTCAATGGTATCAAATGCTTTTTTTAGATCAACAAAAACACTAACACAGTACTGTTTATGATCGACAGCATTAGTTATTTGTTCCATTAAATCCATGAGAGCCATTGACGTAGAGTTTTTTTCTCTAAACCCATATTGACTGCTACTTAAAATGTTTTGTTTATCAATAAATTGATCCAATCTGGTCACAAATAGTTTTTCTAGAATCTTTGAGAACTGTGGTAATAAGGATATTGGCCTAGCCTGGTTGATACCAGACCCATGTCCTTCACTTCGCTTTGGACTAGGGTCTGGCATCTCTGCCATAGACAACGATTTCTCCTGGAGATTTTTGAATGGACCAATCAGAGAACAGGAGGCAGAGTTTTGTTAGTTTAGCCTGACGAGGTCCAGGCTATCAGATAAATTGCTCAGAAACCACTCGGTGGATATTTTTTCTGCCACCAGTGTGTAATTATATGTCTTTAATTTACTGACTGTTGGCCTAGATGAAACATTTGAGATAAAATTCGATTTTTTATCATTTATTTTCGTAGCGCACCCGAGGCTGTTTGGAAAATATCAAACCGAAACTATTTAATATCCAGCAGATTTGACCATTTCGTGAATTGATTTAGGAACTGTTAAGCTCAGGAACACTTCTGATATAACGTCAGCTATGAACTATATTTTTTCTCAGCAGAGAAATAATAGTTTTTTACCTTGTTTTGATGAAAATTCGTTCGTGGCGGCAGCCATTTTGAATGACGACGTCAGTCGACATCGTTCAAAACTCCGCCTTCTGCTCTCTGATTGCTCAGGAACACTTCTGATATAACGTCAGCTATGAAATCTATTTTTTCTCAGCAGAGAAATAATAGTTTTTTACCTTGTTTTATTGAAAATTCCTTCGTGGCGGCAGCCATTTTGAATGACGACGTCAGTCGACGTCGTTCAAAACTCCGCCTTCTGTTCTCTGATTGGTCCGGTCAAAACCTACCGGAGACATCCTTGTGGATGGGAGAAATGCCAGACCCAGCAGTGAAGGGAAATGAGAATTGAGCGGAGCTGCGTAGGAATGGCGAGGGCCAGGCTAATATTGGCCTATAATTATTGAATACACATTTATCACCATTTTTAAAAAGAGGAATTACCTTTGCTACTTTCATGTTATCTGGAAATATTCCTGTTGAAAAAGATAAATTGCATATATATGTAAACGGTTCAATAACATAACTTATTATTTCCTTTACGAACATCATATCCATGTCCACCCAGTCTTTTGATCTCTTGTCTGAGAGATTTTTTACCATTTTCATAATTTCCTCTTTGTTAGTTCCACTAAGAAAAATACTGTTGGTGCAACTTTTAATTGAATGACACACCTTATTATCTACTTTTGGTATTTTAGCTGCAAGGCTTGATCCAATATTTACAAAATATTGATTAAATTCATTTACGATATCATTCTCATCATGTATTTCTTTGTCATCTTTCACAAAATATTTTGCAATGTTCGTTTTTGCTT
>JBBPBX010090398.1:0-14122 GCA_038048925.1 Garcialebias charrua
TGTTAGACCCTCCAAAAAGGCTGCCGCAGCTGTTTCTCCACGTTTTAGCATGTTAGCTCGGTAACAATCCAACATCTGAGGCTGCCAGGCGGACATCGAGGCGAGCTCTGCAGCCTGTCGGCTCCGTGTCCCTGGTGAGCGTTAGCATCCACCCGTCCATCCTACAGCTAGGCTTGTTAGCATGTTAGCTTGTTGCTCCTCCGGCCCAGCTCGCCGTCTGCTGCTTCACGCGGTCCACAGCCTCGTTTTCCTTCATCCATCCGTCCCTCTGCAAAACCGCCGTTCAGCTCCAGATAATATATCCGAGTGTAGGAACCTCTGATCGGACACGGTCCGTCGTGGCCGGAGCTAACTGGCTAAACTGACGAACACTGCTGGACACTGCGTAATCGACTTCAAAATAATAATAATTATAATAATACTTTATTTATAAAGCCATTTAAAACAACCACAGCTGCAACAAAGTGCTGTACACATTAAATCAAGAACATTAAACACATTTTTTTAAAATTATATATATTTTTTTCATATTTTTATTAATATGATGAGTTTGTAACTCCGAATTGCCGTAGCTCGAGGACCACCTGTATATTGAGTTGTAGAGTCAGGAACCCTCTGCATGTTCTGATCTGGTGTATAGGATTTGATTGCACGTCTGACCCGCCTGCCCACTGTGTCACCATATGGTTAACGATCACTTAAGCCCAACAAATGTGATCTGTCATGGACTGGATCTGGTGTGTGTGAGTGAGATGGCTTGTCCCCCTGTAAGACATGAGGCAGGTGGGGGTTCGTTGAGGGTGGGGGTGTCATTCTGTCACAGCCTTGTAATGCACTTATCGATTCTGCGTATCTGTTACAAAGTCTTGGAAGCACTTCCCCAATTTGATACGCCAAGTTCTTGAAACAACACAACTCAGATAAAAAAAAAAATACATTTTTGACAAAACGAGACAACACGAAGCTCTGCAGCAGCGCCGCTGAATAAAACTGGAGTTGGGTGGAGCACGTCCGCTCTCTACCTCCTTCTCCCTGCAAATTCCCTCCTTTTTGATTCCTGTGGCATGAAAAGAAAAAGAAACGTTGGCCCGTGTTTGAGTAAAAAATGTGCTGGAGCGATTTCAGACTGCTTGGTTTTATTGTTACCAAATGCCTGCTTTGATACGGGCGGAGGCTTCTCTGTTTGTTTGTGCTGGAGGTGAAAATGAGTTGCTAACAGTGGAGCGGCGAGGCAGCAGCACACAGACATGTCTCTGCAGCGTCGTGCACGCAAACGTCTGTCCGCTCATTACAAGTCTGAAACTTCAGCAGGCACGAGGCCGTGGTCTTCACTTTCTTTTCCACGAGCCAGTTAGCGTGTGGTCAAAGCTCCAACTGGGTGCAGACTGTAATATGAACTGGTTTGATTGGGTTGCTCATGTCATAAAGCACAAAGAGCTGTTGACCTTCACGTCACAACGATGAACTCCACGACATAAAACCACTGGACGAAGTGAGATGCCGGGCTCCTGGGAGGGGTTTACCTCTTCACTGTCAGACCCCAGGGTGCCGTCTAAAGTACCTGGGATGGGTGGATTGTTACAGAGATGACCCTTTCCCTTTTTACACAGTTCCTCATCCACACAGACTTCATCAGATGGAGACACTCTGAACGTCAGCCGCTAAGCCTCAATAAATCTGATAAGCCACCCGGTGGCTCGTGCACCACATGGGCACAGCAGCATGCGGCGGCTGCAAAGCTCTCGTCAAGCAGGACTTCAAAGTGTTCTGACGCTCGCACCCTGAAAACTGTCCGGGGTCTCGGCCCACCCTCACCCTTCCCTCTCCACCCCACCCCCGACTGATGTCATTATTGAAGTCTTTGGCGTACCGTCCAAGGAGTAAGTTACCATCGACGGGTTCAAAGCTCGGTTGGCTCACCCATGAGGATTCATGACTTTGAAGCTATTTGCCTTAAGCTGCAAATTATTCCTTTTGGGCTCTCTCTGCTCCACCAACAGGTTTAATCTACACCTTCTTTTACAGCACCCAGCTACACACCCTCTGGCATTGCAGACATTCACACAAAAACACCGTGTTACGTAAAGGTGCACTGACACACAGAAGCACGAAGAGAGGAAACACAAGCACACTTTGACTTTTCTGTAGAAAGCCATTCATTAGTGAATGGCTGCTCCCTCCCCCAGTACAGTAAAGTTAATGAAACCAGCAGGGCAGAGTCGTAGCAGGTTCCAGCAGCACCAGCAAAGATCCTGCTCGTCCCAGCCCATCACATTGCTCACTCCCTTCATCAGCACTTAGTGGACATCTGTGCAGTGCCAGCCCTCTCCATATGTCACGGGCGTCAGAAGACAAACGACTACGTCAGCGCAGTGGCTCGCCTGGATGTCTGATGCCACGTTGGGTTTGCAGGCTGGGACAGAGACAGGATGGAGGCCAGAGCCAATAAGGAATGAGCCAGATGTGCACCGCTGCCAGTGAGGGGCAATAAGTTATCTAAACTGTAGACGCATGGATAACAAGAAAACATTTGAAAGCTCTTGTGTGTGATCCTTGTATCGAAAACGCCTATTTTACATCACTGCGACAGTTTTATCCCAGTGATTCAGATAAAAACTAATGGGTTTAAAAAAAATCAACTCTTTCAAAAGACAATCAAACAGAATTCCTATTTTAACTAGAGAAACTGCATTTCCTGAAACAATGCAGTGTGAATGCTTACTGCTCAAGGACTTGCTGAAAAACAGCTGAAATTAGCTCAAGCATGCTGAAATGGAGCTGAAATGAAAGAACAAGCCTAAAATTGCAGAAGAAAGCAGAAGGAAAACACATTTGCTGAATTGGGTTTAAATAACCAGAAATGAACAATAAAATTATGAAATCAGCTAGAAAAGATGAAATTAGCAACAACAACAACAACAACAACAACAACATAAAACAGCCAAAAAGTAGCTGAAAAGACAGAAAGAAGCTTAAACTACCAGAAAGAAATCGAAAGAGCTGAAATAATGGGGATAAAAGCATAATTAGCTGAAAAGGCTAAATTTAGCATAAAATAGCTAAATCATAGCTGAAAGTAGCAGAAATAATCTAAAAGTAGCATAGGTGCTGAAATGAGCATAACGAAGTTACCGGTAATTAGGCTGAAAGTAGCAGAAATTGCCAAGAAAAACAGGAATTTTTCTGAAAACAGCTGAAATTAGCTAAAAATTTTCATAAAATGTAGCTGAAAGGGTAGAACAAGCTTAAGTTATCAGAAGGAAGCAGAAAGAACACTTGTTTGCTGAAAGAAACAGAAATGAACACAAAAAGTGGAAATTACCAGAAAAAAAGCAGAAATTAGCAGCAAACAAAACAAAACAAAAAACCAGCTGAAAAGTAGCTAAATAAACAGAAAGAAATTCAAATTACCAGAAGGAAGTGGAGAGAGCACATTTTTGATGAATTAGGCATAAAAAAGTTGAAATGAGTGCAAAAAATGTGGAATAAGTTGAAAAGGCTAAAATTAGCAGAAAACAGCTAAATAGCTCAATAATAGAAAAACTGAAACTTGCAGAAATCAGCTGAAAGGAGCAGAACAAGCTGAAATTGCAGAAATAATCTATAAGGAGCACAAAACAGCTGAAAAACCGCTGAACGTAGCTGAAAGTAGCTGAAAAGTTTAAATTAGCAGCGGGAAGCTGAAAAAAAGCTGAAGTAGAACAAAATGTGAAAGGAGCAGTAAAAGATTGTAAACAGATCTGAAGATTTGAAGGATGGAAAATGAGCGCAATTCATTTTCTGTGAGAAAAAAAAAGATCAGAAAAGGCTAAATATTTAAAAAAGCTAAAGTTGCACCAATGCCAAAACTCATGGCCGGATTGTCCTTAAAGAGCTGAACGTTTTGATTCGTGATTTGTTGAAATAAATGAAAACTGTGGGACAAGAAAGATGCTGAAATACGTATGGAGGGAAAATGGATCACAGTAGAGAGAATGCTTCAGGAGTTTATTAAATGTATTGTTTCTACAGAGTGTCTGAGAGGAGGCGTGATCTTTTCTCCTCCACGTCATTGAGCTGCAACAAAAACACTCATGATTGTGTCCTGGGCTGAAGAGTCCACGCTGCTCAGCTCAGCAGACCAGAGCTTGCACTGATGGGTCCTAGAATGAAAAGCTAAAGAAACAAAGTCTTCCTCGTCCGTCTGCAGCCGCACATCTACCAGAACCACCGGTTCTCCATTTGAAGCTGGCGTGAGCTGTAGACAACTTATCGTCATCCCATGAAGCCCGTCATTCTGCAAGTGTTCAGCAGCAGGACGACCATGTTCAGTTCATGTGACTACTAATCATCCCAGTCTACAAGTGTTCTGCTGCAGCACCTTTTCACCAGAGCTGCACTAAAAGCTCTTCTGCTCAGGTACGAGACAAGACCGCTGCAGCAGCAGACAAATGCAAAAGTAAAAATTTACTACAAAAGTAAATTACTACAAAAGTAAATTACTACAAATGTAAATTATTACAAATGTAAATTATTACAAAAGTAAATTACTACAAACGTAAACTACTACAAAAGTAAATTACTACAAATGTAAATTACTACAAACGTAAACTACCGTATTTCCGGAATATAGGTCGCGGCTTTTTATCATTTTTGCATGCCCTGCGAAATAAGCTGATTTGTAATCATTTATTAACAAAAATAAAACTGAGACACACTCTTACAATAATGTCAGCTAACAAATATATTTTTTTAGGTGTTTATCCTGCTAAAATTATTCATTTATTAAAGAAAAGTTCAGCTCAGACACATATTTGCTATAATTTTAATCAAACAAATAATTGTTTTTAAGTGTTAATCTTCTTAAAAGCCTTGTTGTGCGCTTCTGTGGAAGAGACATTTGCAGCAGAGCTAAACACGGTCCACATTTTGACGTAGGTGCAACCTATATTCCAGAAAATACGGCTACAAAAGTAAATTACTACAAACGTAAACTACTACAAAAGTAAATTACTACAAAAGTAAATTACTACAAAAGTAAATTACTACAAAAGTAAACTACTACAAAAGTAAACTACTATAAACGTAAACTACTACAAAAGTAAACTACTACAAAATTAAATTACTACAAATGTAAATTACTACAAACGTAAACTACTACAAAAGTAAACTACTGTACCTCAAAAGTAAATTACTACAAACGTAAACTACTACAAAAGTAAACTACTACAAATGTAAATTACTACAAATGTAAAATACTACAAAAGAAAACTACTACAAAATTAATTTACTACAAATGTAAAATACTACAAACGTAAACTACTACAAAAGTAAACTACTACAAAAGTAAACTACTACAAAAGTAAACTACTACAAATGTAAATTACTACAAATGTAAACTATTTCAAATGTAAATTATTACAAATGTAAAGTACTACAAAAGTAAACTACTACAAAATTAAATTACTACAAATGTAAATTACTACAAACGTAAACTACTACAAAAGTAACTACTACAAAATTAATTTACTACAAATGTAAACTACTACAAAAGTAAACTACTACAAAAGTAAACTACTACAAAAGTAAACTACTACAAATGTAAACTACTACAAATGTAAATTACTACAAAAGGAAATTACTACAAAAGTAAACTACTACAAAAGTAAACTACTACAAAAGTAAACTACTGTACTACAAATCACTTTTATTTGAAAAATATGAGAGGACTGACTCACTGGAAGCAGAAGAATAAAAAAAAGTGTTTGAAGCGTAAACTCTTTGCAGTGTTGTTATTGAGGCGTAGCTTAAAATAAATACTTTATGCCTTTAACAGAAAATGATGTGAAACAAATTCAGTTCTAGAAACGTTTTTCCCCCCTTTTATAGATGGCCTCCCTTCTCACCTTATAGCCATCCTCTCACTCCGATATGAATTTTATTTTATTTTTTTATAGAGAGAAAGGAAAGGAAAGACAGAAAGTAAGACAAGAACACAAGAATTATCCACAAAAAAGCACAAGGAAAACACACCCAACATCCGTCTGCAATCCTGCAAAGTACATGACAGAACACAGCAACACATGCATAAAGACTAATAACATTTATGACCTTGCAATACATTTCCATAAATATACATACCATACCTACAAATATATACAGTATACATACATATACATTCATATTCATTCATATACCCATCTACATATCTGCATATATCTACATATACATCCCTGCATCCATTTGCGTGTGGTTGTGAGCATGCATAAGTGAAAAAGTTTCCTCCAATAGAACATTCAATAGCAACCGTGAGGCATCAGAGATCCCCCCCCCAAGGCCCGAGGCAGGCAAAGGGGCAACCAGAGCCCAAGACCCCAAGAAGGACCCCGAGCCCAGAGTCCCCAGGGCCACCCGAACAGGACGAGCCACTCACCAACTCCCCAGATCCGACCAAAGGGGAGAACAGAGAAGCCCCACCAGTGACCACACACAATGACCCCCCGGGGTCAACAGCGACAAATACACAGGCCCCCGCCGGAGCCCGCTGCACCGACGTAGCCCCAGGGCCGGACACCGATGCTCGGGCACCGGGGACGCCCATCCCTCAGGTCCAGACCCGACAGGACCAGAGGACCCGAGCCCCACCAGGCAGCCACCAGGCCGAGCCGACAAACGCCCAAGCGCCCAGCCCCAGATAGTGAGGGCCCCAAGCACGCCCGCAGGCAGAGGAACACCCACCAGGGGGCCACGTGGCAGGAGCGCGACACTAAGCAGCCTCAGAAGTGTCAGAGAGGGGGCAGTCCAAGTCCCAGCCTGACACTTAAACATTCATACACAGACACACTCATTCAGACCCACCCTCATCCTCACCCTCAGTCATAGAAAGACAAACAATAACGACACGCTCCATTCATAATCCCGAAGCACACTCTATACCCCCCAGGTCCAAGACATGTACCTGCTCCCTACATGGGGCAGCCCACATCCAAACCCAGGAGGTAGGCCCATTCATTCTGGGGTGGAGAGTAGCAGACATCCAAGATCCGGCCCACCCCGCGCCCCGCCGACAGGACAGGACAGGACACCCGAGCCCAAGCAGCCCCAGGGGGAGCGCACTGCCAGTCCCGCCCACGGCAAACCCGCAGGCCCCGAACCCCCCCACACCCCAGCACAACCCCTGACGGCCCACCCCCAGAATGTCCGCCAGGCAACCAGGGGGGTAAGAGAAAAATAAATAAATAATATATATATATATATATATATATATATATATATATAATATATATATATATATATATATATATATATATATATATATATATATAAATAAATACATAAATAAATAAAATTGAAATTAACAAATCAAGACCCCGACACACACACCCCCGTCCCCAAATGTACTGTTGGTGAGTGTTGTTCTAAAGTGTACTTAAAAAGGAAAGAGAAGGAGCAAAGGCTGGCATTATACCAGTTTCCCCTCCACTCCAACTCTAACCCAAGCCCTAATTGTCTAAATGCATAATGTTGAGTGAGCATAGGCATGGGGGTGAGATTGGTGTCATCCCGCCACCCATAGCCATAGTGCTCAATCCATTCCCTATATGTGACTTTTATGAAGAAGTTTATGAATGAATGTCTAAAGTGTATATAAAATTGAGTCCCAGGTGTTCTGAACAACAGAGATGTAGAACCATTGCAGCACACCCGAGACTCAAATTCCCTACATGTATTAATTTAAGATGAAGAGGGCGGAGGTGCGTGTTGAGGGATGGGGAGAAAAATATCTGCAGGAACAGTGCTCCCACAGCGAGTCAGCTCCCCCGCTGACCCTGCGTACCCCCCCAGCTCGCCAAGGTCCACCCAAGGAGCGAGGAAAAAGAAACACCTCTCCGACCGCCAGGCCATTGAGCCAAGACCAGAGAGGGACACGGCCCCGAGGGCCGCCAACAGCAGAACCAACAGCCCACACCCACCAGGGCCGCCACGACCCCTGCGAACCGCAGTCAGCCCGCCGTCCAAGAAGACACAAAATCCCACATGGACGACACGGCCAAGAGCGCCCGCCCAACCGTCGACAGAGCCAGGAAGCACCAAGAACAGGCCCCAACCGGGGCCCGCACACCGGCCAAGTATAGTCCAAGACCATCATCCAGGACATCCACTTAATCCCCACCCCAGAAGAAATACTATACCCACCCTTCATATTAACAACTTTCAGAACACATAACACATTAGACACCCAGGCTGGGTTTGCCCGCCCCCTCCCATTGGCCACCAGTCACGCCCCCAGACACCCACCCCCCAGCATATGAACCCCAACCCACCAGCGAGCCGAGAGCCCCCGGCCAGAGCCGGGCACCAGAGCGCCAGCCAGCCCATAGCCCGGCGACCCGCCCGCCAGAGCCCAAGACCCCCGACCCCCACCAGGCCCAAGCCCGGGGACGACACGCCCCCAGAGTCCCAAGCCCCGGCACCCGCCCCGAAACCACCCCAGCACAGCCGGGTCACCGACCGGCGACCCATGACCGCCGCCACCGACCACCCGAGGGCCCGCATGCCGTCCCTAGCAGATATCCCCCAGAACCCCCCCGGTCCTCCCCAGGTCGAAGACAAGGTCCTCCCCGCCCAAGCAGCCCCAACCCCCCGGCGCCCCAAACCCTCCCCCCCCTCCAGTCCCAATGCCCCACAAGGCCACATCCCAGACCCCCCACCCTCACTACGTAACGGAGCCGATCAAAGAATGCCAAATAGGTTGATCCAATGTGTCGGCAGATGCTGTTTCAAGACTAATATGATCTAACAGAAGATTTTTATACTGATTAATGCTAAGATTATTTTTATTTTTCCAATTTACGAGTATGGTTTTCTTTGCGATGCATAAGGCAGTGAAAAGCATATAGGATGTATTTTTTTCTAGTATAACATCTTCAAAGATACCCAATAAGCAAACAGATGGAGAGAGTGGGATATTAATTTTCAAACATTTAGACAAGTCTTCACATACCTGTACCCAGAACCTCTGAACGGGTGGACAGAACCAGAGCGCGTGAATATAATCATCAGGTGTATTACTTATGCACTGTGAGCACTTGTTAGATGGTATAAAGCCCATCTTAAACATTCGCTCCCCTGTATAATGTACTCTATAGAGAACCTTATATTGTATTAATTGTAAATTGGAGATTCTAGTCAATTTAAAAGTATTTGAACATACTTGAGACCAAATTTTTTGTTCAAAGTTGATTGATAAATCTGACTCCCATTTTTCAACAGGTAGTGCTATCGAGTCATCGATTCTAGACAATTTTTTGTATATTTTAGATAATAATTTGGGTGGTTGAAAATTAATAAACTCTAACACACATGTTGGTGTTTCCAACAATGTTTTATTAAGCTTAAATTTCTTTTTTACAATTGACTTAATTTGTTGGTATTGTAGGAAATATTTATTATCAATGTCATATTGTATTATTAATTTATTAAATGGAATAAAGTCTATACCCTCAAATATGTGTTCCAGACATTCAATACCTTTCATTCTCCAACCTGGGAAATTTAACATATTATTTTCTTGTTGAATGTCAGGATTGTTCCAGAGAGGTGTATGTCTACATGGGAGTAGTGAAGACTTTGTCATTTTCAGATACTCCCACCATGCTGTCAGAGATGAGCTAATATTGATGCTCTTAAAGCAGACATGTCTTTTTAAATCTGTACTGATAAATGGTAGATCTGAAATCCTAATATTATTACATAAAGTTTGTTCTATATCTATCCAAGTTTCATCTAGTGCATTCGGTTTTAACCACTTTGATATATATTGTAACCTGTTGGCTAAATAGTAGTAATAAAAGTTTGGAAGTTCTAATCCTCCGGTATCTTTAGATTTCTGTAATGTTTTTAAACTAATACGTGGAGTTTTATTTTTCCAAAGGAATTTCGATATAGAAGAGTCCGAAGAGGTGCAAAAGTAACAGTGTTCATTATTTACAGTGCAAGTCTATATACTGTACACATGTACAGGCTGGATTTCCTGGAAGATGAAACAAACTGTCACAAAGGCTTGACTATAAGGCTCTTTCAAGATGATTGATCTAGTTTTGTTTGTTACTTTCCTTAGAGGTGAAGTAGTAGGAAGAACGTCGCAGAGAAATCCTTAGTTCCTTGAGATGAATCCCAGAGGGCGAAATGAGGCAGGCAAGTGGTTGGAGGGCAAGACACGATGAGCAGAGAACTGAACCCAGGACCAAGATGGAAACGAGGACTGGAAATGCAACAAAAAACAAGGTAAGTGTCTCTCAAAGTACTGTACTCAGAAACTGGCTAGAAGCATAAATACCATGAGTAGGCATCAATGCTCCAGCGAAGAGTAGGACTTGACTGCAGCCTTTGTTAGGGTCCTGGCTCAGGGACCGTGGAAAGAACCCATTTGCAGACAGGACTCAGGAGGCAAAGTACAAAAATAAATACTTTAATTGTTCAAACAGAAAAAAAGGCTGACAATGGCAGCATAACTCACATAACTCAGGGAACTCGGGGAACAGGACTAGGATGAACCCAAAACGATGACGAACCGACCAAGACAGAACTCACAGAGGAACTTATATACACACAGGCAGGGCTTGGGACAAAGGTGAAAATAATCAGACTGATTGGAGCACAACACCAGGAAGGACCAGAGTGAACACTTGGGGAAGTAATAAATAACAGACCAGGGCAAGGGAACTAACTAAAACATGTAACATGAATAACTAAACTGGGGCTGAACAGAGAAGTAAACTAAACAGGAATTTAACTAATCTGGAGCAGGACAGGGAAATAAACTAAATCTGAAATAACTAAAATGGAGCAGGGTAGGTTGAATGGAAAACACATGGAAAGTCCAGGAGAGGGAGCCAACCTCACAGTGGGAACAAAGAGCTGACTAAACAAACAGAACACAGAAACAAAAACAGAAAGCTTAACAGGGCAAGACAAAGACACTAGACAACTGAGAGGAGACAAAGAACTAAATTAAACTCAAGAGAAGACTAAAAGAAACACAAACAGACAGAACACAGAAACACCAGACAACAGAAGACAGACCATGACAGAACCTCCCCCTCAAGGGACGTCACCTGACGTCCCACAAAGCACAAACACAGAACGGGCGGGAGGATGGGGGAAAACACAAGGACGGAGGGCCAGAACAAACTAAACAAAAACCGACAGGGCAAGACCTGGGCAACGTTCAAAAACAGAAGAGTGGCCGGGCGGGCGGCTGACCGGGAGGCCATCCATTGCCAGGAGCCAGGTCAGGCGGTCGACCGGGAGGCCGTCCATCGCCAGGAGCCAGGTCAGGCGGTCGACCGGGAGGCCGTCCATCGCCAGGAGCCAGGTCAGGCGGTCGACCGGGAGGCCGTCCATCGCCAGGAGCCAGGTCAGGCGGTCGACCGGGAGGCCGTCCATCGCCAGGAGCCAGGTCAGGCGGTCGACCGGGAGTCCGTCCATCGCCAGGAGCCAGTCCAGGCGGACGTCCGGGAGGCCGTCCCGCACGAGGAGCCTTGGAGACCATAGCAGACAACACGGGGACCAGAGGAACTGCAAACGGCGAAGATGAAACCCTAGGAGCCGCAGACAACGAAGGCGAGGCCACAGGAGCCGCAGACGACAAAGGCGAGGCCACAGGAGCCGCAGACGACGAAGGCCAGACCTCAGGAGCCGCAGACGACGAAGGCCAGACCTCAGGAGCCGCAGACGACGAAGGCCAGACCTCAGGAGCCGCAGACGACGAAGGCCAGACCTCAGGAGCCGCAGACGACGAAGGCCAGACCTCAGGAGCCGCAGACGACGAAGGCCAGACCTCAGGAGCCGCAGACGACGAAGGCCAGACCTCAGGAGCCGCAGACGACGAAGGCCAGACCTCAGGAGCCGCAGACGACGAAGGCCAGACCTCAGGAGCCGCAGACGACGAAGGCCAGACCTCAGGAGCCGCAGACGACGAAGGCCAGACCTCAGGAGCCGCAGACGACGAAGGCCAGACCTCAGGAGCCGCAGACGTCGAAGGCCAGACCTCAGGAGCCGCAGACGTCGAAGGCCAGACCTCAGGAGCCGCAGACGTCGAAGGCCAGACCTCAGGAGCCGCAGACGTCGAAGGCCAGACCTCAGGACAGCAGAAGACGTGAGGAGGGTCCTCCAGGACCCCCTCGGTACAGGAGACGTGAGGAAGGTCCTCCGGGACCCCCTCGGCACAGGATACAGGAGGAAGGTCCTCCGGGACCCCCTCGGCACAGGATACAGGAGGAAGGTCCTCCGGGACCCCCTCGGCACAGGATACAGGAGGAAGGTCCTCCGGGACCCCCTCGGCACAGGATACAGGAGGAAGGTCCTCCGGGACCCCCTCGGCACAGGATACAGGAGGAAGGTCCTCCGGGACCCCCTCGGCACAGGATACAGGAGGAAGGTCCTCCGGGACCCCCTCGGCACAGGATACAGGAGGAAGGTCCTCCGGGACCCCCTCGGCACAGGATACAGGAGGAAGGTCCTCCGGGACCCCCTCGGCACAGGATACAGGAGGAAGGTCCTCCGGGACCCCCTCGGCACAGGATACAGGAGGAAGGTCCTCCGGGACCCCCTCGGCACAGGATACAGGAGGAAGGTCCTCCGGGACCCCCTCGGCACAGGATACAGGAGGAAGGTCCTCCGGGACCCCCTCGGCACAGGATACAGGAGGAAGGTCCTCCGGGACCCCCTCGGCACAGGATACAGGAGGAAGGTCCTCCGGGACCCCCTCGGCACAGGAGACAGGAGGAAGGTCCTCCGGGACCCCCTCGGCACAGGAGACAGGAGGAAGGTCCTCCGGGACCCCCTCGGCACAGGAGACAGGAGGAAGGTCCTCCGGGACCCCCTCGGCACAGGAGACAGGAGGAAGGTCCTCCGGGACCCCCTCGGCACAGGAGACAGGAGGAAGGTCCTCCGGGACCCCCTCGGCACAGGAGACAGGAGGAAGGTCCTCCGGGACCCCCTCGGCACAGGAGACAGGAGGAAGGTCCTCCGGGACCCCCTCGGCACAGGAGACAGGAGGAAGGTCCTCCGGGACCCCCTCGGCACAGGAGACAGGAGGAAGGTCCTCCGGGACCCCCTCGGCACAGGAGACAGGAGGAAGGTCCTCCGGGACCCCCTCGGCACAGGAGACAGGAGGAAGGTCCTCCGGGACCCCCTCGGCACAGGAGACAGGAGGAAGGTCCTCCGGGACCCCCTCGGCACAGGAGACAGGAGGAAGGTCCTCCGGGACCCCCTCGGCACAGGAGACAGGAGGAAGGTCCTCCGGGACCCCCTCGGCACAGGAGACAGGAGGGGCTCCTTCCTGGGAGGCACCTTCCAAAGACACTGGAGTTTCTGGGTCTCCTGCTGCAGGTTCTGGGTCTCCTGCTGCAGGTTCTGGGTCTCCTGCTGCAGGTTCTGGGTCTCCTGCTGCAGGTTCTGGACCTCCTGCTGCAGGTTCTGGACCTCCTGCTGCAGGTTCTGGACCTCCTGCTGCAGGTTCTGGACCTCCTGCTGCAGGTTCTGGACCTCCTGCTGCAGGTTCTGGACCTCCTGCTGCAGGTTCTGGACCTCCTGCTGCAGGTTCTGGACCTCCTGCTGCAGGTTCTGGACCTCCTGCTGCAGGTTCTGGACCTCCTGCTGCAGGTTCTGGACCTCCTGCTGCAGGTTCTGGACCTCCTGCTGCAGGTTCTGGACCTCCTGCTGCAGGTTCTGGACCTCCTGCTGCAGGTTCTGGACCTCCTGCTGCAGGGACTGGGTCTGGAACTTGTACCGTGGTGCTTGTCCTCATAGTCCTTATGAAAATCAAAATTTGTTGGTACTCAGGGAGTTGGGTCAGACCAGGTTGAGATAACAAGAACTCTTCTGCGAGGGAAAGCAAAAATTTAGAGCAGTCTGGATTATTTTGAGCAGAGGTGATGAAATTAAGCAAAGTTTGATTTATTGATATGTAGTCATTGGTTTGGAGCTGGAGCGTGTGTGACCCAGTCTCGCCGGACTGAGCATGAACAGCTGGGCGTGCCGGAGGTGTGGCATCGAGCTCCGTCCTCACCGGAATCCTGGGAGGTGAGGCAACGGGGACCGCCCCCACAGCGACATTGGAGCTGGGCACAGGGGACTC
>JBBPBX010090400.1:0-14121 GCA_038048925.1 Garcialebias charrua
GCTGCTATCAAACTAGCCAACATCAGTACACCCACGTAGCTTGTTATGTATTTTTAAATGATGTCTGCGCGATAACGTAACATCAGTAAGTTTATTAATTCCGTGAGGGTTTATTAATGAGAGTTTTGGACGACTGACTGTCTTAAAATGATAAATCTGCTAGGAAGAATGATAAATAAACCCACATGAACCTCCAGCACGTTTTTTCAAAGCTGCATCGTGTATTAAAAAGTTTTCCATTGATAGAGCATAAAATAAAATGATTAGAGCAAGATTAAAACTTCTACTGCTTATATTGACAAAAGTTACTTTATTTTGACGAAACAAACTCATAAAATTATTTGTTGTCAGACTCAACCTTATGAAAAGCACTGTTAATTTTTTTATTTACTCATTTCATAAATGCAAATTAAATCATGGGATCTAATCAATTCATGAAGGATCTCCCAATCGCCTCCCTTTGTCATCCAGCCTTCGACTGAAGACCTACTCTAAAAAAGAGTGAAGATGCCCAGAACATGTCCAGCATGCCAAGTCGCCCTCATCCGAAGCTTTGACTTGCACCAAATCTCCGAGGGATGCCTGGGCCCCTAGCACGCAAAACTCGACAACCCCTGTTGCATTTGCTGCCTCCTGCCCGCCAGAGAGAGGGAGCGCCGTGCACCTGGCGATGAGCGTCTGAGATCTGGGAGAGCTGTGCTGCATGTTTCATGGCAAGATATAGGTAAACCAAAACTTCTTCTTCTTCTTCTTTCGGCTTTTCCCTTTTCAGGGGTCGCCACGGCGAGTCATCCTCCTCCACCTCACTCTGTCCTCTGCATCCTCTGTCCTCACTCCAACTACCTTCATGTCCTCTCTAACTGCATCCATATATCTCCTCTTTGGCCTTCCTCTTTGTCTTTTTCCTGGCAGCTGCATTTCTAACATCCTTCTACCAATATACCCACTGTCCCTCCTCTGGACATGTCCAAACCATCTCAGTCTGGCCTCTCTAACTTTATCTCCCAGTTGTTCAACTGTTGTTCAAATCGCAATTAAAACTTGCTAAATAGTAAAAAAAAAAATAAAATAAGTAAATCGTGATTCTGAAATATATAATTTTTATTTCTCTTTTCTTAGAATTCTCAAACCACACAAACAAGTTAAAATTCAAGATCTGTCAGAGTACAAGTTTAAAGCTGATGTATGTAACTTGTTTTTTAAACATATTTCTTCACTCTGCCACTATGTAATGAAAGATAGATGTTTGACAGGTAATCTCTGAAAAAAACTATAGTCCTCTGGCGTCTCCCGGTGGTAATAAAAGCATTTATAAAAACCAGAGCGCCCCTCGGTTAACCAGCCAATAAAAAAAACAGAGTTTTTAATCAGCCAATAAAGCTGCGTTCCAGTTGTCCTCAACAGAGCTTCTCACGCCCCAACCCACGCCCCCACCTGTCCCAGTGCGCAGACAGCGAGCATCTGCGCATGTTCTCATTCAAAGCGATGCAGGACTGTTTTATATGTGACACAAATGTATTAAATTCCCCTTCTTAATCCCTTATCTGGAGTTTTCTTTTGTTTTTTTGCCAAAAGTCAAGTGATCGCTCCCTCCTCCCTCCGCTGAGTGCAAATGAATGAGGAAACGGCAGGTTGTCACAAGAGAATTAAACTCAGGTTTTACGTTGCTGCCCGAGTCCCTGCAGATTTTTTGGTCTTCTGGTGTGCTGGACAAGCGCTCCATGGTTTTATATTATTTTTTTTAGAATGTTTTATTAACATATAAACACAGAATATGCAGCGTCAGCGAGAGAAAATGCAGCAGGAGGCGGAGCAGATGTCAAGTTCAACAGACCACGGAGGAGCAGCCATATATGGCTCTGAGGGGGAGGGAGCAGAATGCTTTTCCCTGTTCAAAAATTTTCTACGTGTTTTGGTCATACAGAAATCACAGATAGCAGCTTTAAGAAAGGGCACAAACAGCAAAGGTATTTTGAAAAATAATGTTTTTTTGTTTGTTTGTTGTTTGCCTTTGACAGGCTATGTGGAAGCTGTTAGGAAGGAGGTAATTTCTCTCTGCGCAGGTGAATCAGATGACCAGTCTGGAGATGAAGTTCACGTGCCACATCCACTCAGCATCCAGATATTTACACAGCAGTTCCAGAGAGACGTTCCAGATACCAGTAATCATTCAACATGGAGCACTTGAAGCCAGTGTACACTCCTGCTGCTGGAAAAGGGTTGTGGATCCTAGTCACAACACATGATTGAAGTGGAACTCTGTAGAACTCTGTAAAATAAAGAAGTTTTAGTTGATTTTGTACAGATTCATACATTTCTGATACTTTTTTTTTGTTTTTAGTTAATTTAAATTAGAAAAAAACCAAATGTCACACAGATAATTTTTGGTGTCATTAAATTTTGTAAAATGTGTAAATTGTCAATGTACCATTTGTTTAACATCTTAAAAATAATGTAATATATGTGTTTAAACTTTTTTTCATTAAAAACCAATAAATTACATAATATTTATTTTTATATGTAAATTATAAAGATATATTTATATGGTAAAAAAGGTGTTCAATACAAAAACAACTGGACTTTATTTGTAACAGAAAATGTTTTGCTCTCTATCCATACGGCTTTCTCAATTCAATTGGATAGAGGGTGACACATTTTCTGTAACAAATAAATTCCAGTTGTTTCTGTATTGAACGCTTTTTTTGATTTTAGGATGTCCTGGATGACTGAGAATCTCCACCAGCAGATATTTATATAATTTTGTGATTCTATCAGATCGTTGCTTTATTCACAGTGGAGAAATATTTATAAAACAATACAATTGTTTTGTGTTTTCATTGAATTCAAAATATTTTTATGATAAAACTAGGCAGTAAGTAAGTAAGTAAGTAAGCAGTAATCATTAAATGCACTGATGTAATTCAGACATAATTTCAGTGAAAATTCATTTTTGAATTCATAAATATACTTTCAAGATATAGTGAACATTCAGTGTATTGACAGATGTAATGTGCATGTGCACATTACATCTGTGGAAATAAGAATGTTTTTCATGTTAAAATAAATGTTAAAGAAGTACAGATACTTCTAAGGTACTCATATTTTTAAACTATAATTTATGTTGAATAATTATTAGATACATTAATTACAAAATTACCAATCAGTGCTCTGTAAACGAGATAGATCGGGTTCCATGACTTTTCCTGCCTAAAATCCTCCCTCCTCTGCAGCTGTCTGTCCTCCTCTGCAGTCTCGGTTCAGTCTCACTTCCTGAACGGTAAGGTTCATATAAATACGGTTGAATACCTAAATTAAAACCTGCTGGCTCTTGTTCATCACCAGAAGTAACTTCACTTTCCAAAACTGAAGACAAATCGCTTAGATCAACACTAGAAATGCTGCACTCGACATGCTCCGCCATTGAGATTTACATATATTTACATGCGCGTTGGAGCAGCGGCTCCCCACGGGTATGTCACGATGACGTTTTGCGGAAGTGCGCAGATTTTTAGGGGTGTGTCCCATAGAAAAAACTACCATAACTTGGAATGAAATTTTAATATATTCATAATTTATTTTGCAAAAACGAACAGAGCTGAATGATATAGGATATATATGTTGTGACAAATGTGCAAATTTCCAACATCATGTCTCAATCCCTTTAAGCACTTCACAGTCAACCATCTGACACTGGAACATAATGATACCTTTGGTTACTTAACTGACAGCAGAAAAACTTTCTCTCTAATTTATAACTATCCCTTGAATTTTATCTTGTGCCTTCCAAGTCCTGCTCCTCCATGTCTCCTGTGTCCTCCTCATTCCCTGTCAACCGTCCTGTTCATGCCAACACCAAACATCAGCCTGAACTAAACACCGAGCACCATCAGCATACTCTCTCCAGCATTACTCAAATTTCTGGATCAAGTCTTCATTTCCTATCGGAATCCTAGAACCCACCCCCTCCCTCACCCCACCCCCCAACCCACGCCTCTGCAATGCTACCTACAAACAACCAAAAACAAGATTAGAACAACAAACAACCTCCAACCATCAAGTACTTTTAAAGCTGCCCATATTCACCTTCTTCCTCCTTTTCCCTTACTGCTAAGATGTCTTTGTGTACATTGTATATAATCACTTACCTTCTTTACCTTTGAGTCTGTGTCTTTATCAAGCTGTTACTTGGGGTCTTAAAATAAAACATTGGCCCTCTTTCACGAAAATGTTCGTATTTTTATCCTAAATTTCTCCTACTTCTGTGCGTACGAAGCGTTCGTACAAACATGCCACGTCAGATTCAACAAAGTCTTCTATCCACAGGAAACGTGTGTAAACGGGTTGCGTAAAGTTGATGAATCCCACCTGTTCCATCCACCTGCGCGTGCTCGCGGAGAGGTCATTTACATAATTCCCACCCCTCAAAACACCATATAAGGCCACGTTTCCTGCCTTTTGACAGCAGGAAGTGTCCATTCATTCTAAATCAAGAAGTAAAAAGAAGAACTTCACGCGTTCGGAGATTGAAGTTCTGCTCTGCACCGCTACCCCCCCCCCCCCCGCAAGTGTCGGATGGTCAAATATCTTTAATTTTAGTGTACTGTGTTACATTATAGTTTCACTTATTCAGAAGAGCTGTGGCGCACCGCTACCCCCCACCCCCCGCAAGTGTCGGATGTGTTTTTGAACAGAAGCATTTTAAAATGTCTCGAAACTACAGTTAACTTCATATTAATATTGTAGTGCATATGTTTTGTCTCCCGTGGGTCGTACAGTATCAGAAATCAAGAATAAATGGTTTGATCTGAAAATGGCTTCAAACAAACGTCTCGCCGCAGCACGGACAGGAGGTGGTCAAGGAATAGTCTGCGAGATGGATGGACAATAAATGCCACGCTGCAAGACGCATGCCAACATGTTTTGCAGCACAAATGAGTCATGCGCGCTCGTCATCGCGCAACCACATTCTGCAGGTTATATTTCGAATCAGATATAATAATCTATTGCTCCGATGGTGTTTGGCACAGCAGTCCAGCAATAGCATGAAAATCAGTCTTAATTCGTACTTGTTCTGCGGCGGTGTATGGGAATTTTATGTACCTGGGTGTTAATATGAGGAGCGGCTTTGATGACCAAGGGGAGCGCACGACTCACTGAAGCCTGCGCGACACACCAGACAAATTAAACTTAAAATTATAATTCTAATTCAAACAGAATAACCTATTGTCAAGAATAATTATGGTGCGTGATTTTTTTAAACCCAAAATATTTTCTAAATAACGAAATATGAAGTTATTCGTGGAGAAGATCCGTCTGGATGACAGCAGACTGACGCTCCTAAAATATACGACAGGTCCGGACCACTCGTAAATTTTGTTCGTATCTGAAAAAAATCGTAGGATACGAAAACATTGTTGAATGCCGCAAATGATCCTAAATCACTCGTACGCACAGTTTAAGAACAAATCTGTGCGTACGAACGGTTCGTGAATGAGGGCCATTGTGTTAATGTAATTGGAGAGGTCCATCTTTGTTTTTGCAAATTTTGATAGGTCCAGGTCCTAAGCTAAAAAGGGGTTTAGTAGCCGAGGGTTATACTCAACTCATACTCTAATATGGTCATTATTGGTTGCACATTTAAAACTGAAAAACTTTTGGTGTCAACCCAATTGAAAATTGCAGCCACATCTAATCATTGTTATCCATACATCCATATTTTATCTGTTGATGGTTCTGCCAGTGGGCAGTATGGTGGCTCAGTTGATAGAGCTGCCGCCTCTCAACAAGAACGTTGACGGAACAAATCCTGGCCTGAGGACATTCTGCATGACGTTTGCATGTTCTCTCTGTGCATGTGTGGGTTTTCTCTAGGTGCTCTGATTTCCTCCAACAGACCAAAAACATGCATGTTAGGCTGATTTGTAACTGTCAATTGAGTGAATGGTTATTTGTCTCGTTTGTCTCTATGTGTCCCTGTGATGGACTGGAGACTTGCCCAGGGTGTCCCCTGCCTCTCGCCCAGTAACAGTTGGATATGGGCACCAGTGGCCCCTATGACCCAAAAAGGAAGAAGCAGGTAAAGGTAATGGATGGATGTTCTTCATAACTTCTATTCATAAAATGTTTTAAAACACAGACATTAAAAGTGGCAGGTAATATTAATTTCCTAAAAGAATGCTAGGCTTTGTTTATAAAAGGGTAATTAGAATATGCCTTGTTCTAAACTTTATGATTGTATATAAACCATCAATTTTAGGAAAACTAAAAAAAAGTGATGTTTCTGTAATGAGTGATAGGAAAGTTCAGAGGAAAGAATGGTGATGCTTTATACCACTTAACTACGCTGGTTTGCTTTTGTTAAAATTTGAGATTTTGTCATTTGGATAGAAAACTTTTAATTGACAGTCAGGTTATTTATAACACTGAAACTATGAAAGCGATGTTCATCAAGTTGATACATCTTAAAATGTCAGAACCAGACCTGAGAAACTTTGTTTCCAACTCCCAGGTGATGAGTGTAGTTGTATTCAGCCCCAAAAAATCTGATCCGACCCAGCCCCAGCCCGTTGCCATCATTTCCGAACCCCACCCAACCTGACGAATTAACAGTAATTACAGGAAGAAAAAAAAATACATTTTTCATTATGTTTTGACTGCTTATATTTATTAAAGGGGACCACACATGCAAAATTCACTTTTTAATGTTTTTTTACTCAACTTTGGGTATTTACTTCATAAAAAAACAGTCCTTGTGCCAAAAAAATGCACCCAGTGGTTTATTTACTCTAAGTAGATTTATTTGTCTGTGATTAAAAACGCTTCGTTTCACACTTCCTGCGGTTTGTGACGTCACAAACCGTAGCCAATCACCTCAAACCTGAGTCCAGCCCCTCACCTAGCAACCCCTGGTGATGCTCCACCCACTTGAGTATAAAAGATGTCACGGTTGCCTAGCGGTTTAGGAGCTGACCTGGCGGTCATTTATTCATTTATTTAGCCCCCGGGGGGCTAGGGGTTTGCCCTGCTCCAGCCATGCAGCACATCTCGAGTAAAACCAGAATGTTTTATTACCTTGTTTGAATGAACTCTGTCTCGTTGAAACTGTGCACACACACTCTCGCGGTTTGGACTTGTTTCTTATATGATGAAGGACTACTTTTGCACAACTGTCAGTTTGGTTGAGCGGTTACGACACTTGAGCGCCACGCAGGAGAGCGGAGATCGCATCCTGTCAACGGCATCTTTTTTCCCCCTTTTTTTTAAAGCCTTTTGTTTCGGAGAAATCGGGGTGAGACTAGATATATACATCGACATAATAATACTTTATAATTGTTATTTTTACGTTTTAGTTCAATTTTTAGTGTAATATCGCTCCCAACGCGCAGCCGGCAGAAAACTGTGCACACACACACTCTCTCGCGGGGCGACAGTCTGTACCATCAAGCACCACTGATCGATATATTTTCAGATTAGCAACTTATTTATTTTAAGAATACCTTTCACTTCATCAAAATCTAATCAAAACTTCAGCGTTCTAAATGTAGGTGGTTGTGATTATTTCTTATACGATGAAAGACTATTTTTGCATAACTGCACGGTTGGCCCAGAGGTAATGAACCGGACTCGTCATCCGAAGGACACGGGTTCGCGTCCCGGTCGCGGATACCCTTTTTTTTTTTTAAGCCTTTTGTTTTGCAGACCGCCGGCGAAGACACCATCTGCGTGCGGGAGTTGTTGGGAGCTACTGACTTTTGAGGTCCTCATGCAAAGCCAGGAGAACATTAGTAGCTGCAACATTCATGCCAATACTAGATTATGGTGACGTGCTGTACATGAGTGCTGCATCAAAATACCTACAGTCCTTAGACTCCATTTACCACGGTGCCCTTCGGTTCATCACTGACTCCAGTTATCGCACTCATCACTGTGAGCTTTACGTAAAATCTGGCTGGTCATCTCTCAGCACTCGCAGATACACTCACTGGATATCCTTCATCTACAAGACCCTCCTAAACCTGGTCCCGTCATACCTCACCTCCTTAATACAAACATCACACAGTCATTACTCCCTGCGCTCTAACGATCTGGTCCTCCTGTCAGTTCCTCCTGTCAGAACTGAACTAGGAAAAAGAGCATTCAGCTTCGCCGTCCCCTCAGCCTGGAACAACTTACAGAAAGATCTGAAACTATCAACATTCATCTCTCCTGGATCCTTTATGTCAACCGTAGTAGAAAATGTCATCAAGAAACTTGACCATTGCAGATGTTTCTAACCACTACTTATCCAATATACATGTCATTGTTGGTTTTTTTTGTCTGCTTGTTTTGTATATAATGTATATAGAAATCTGTCATATCCTGTTGGTTTTGAACTGTCAACATCTGTTTACTGTGATTGTAGTTTTCTTTATTTTCTTTTTGATAAGTGCAAATGCCTATTGCCAATGTGACGTGTGCTGCTGACCACTTGACCAGGTCACCCTTGTAAAAGAGATCTCGATCTCAATGGGCTCTACCTGGTTAAATAAAGGTGATTGATTGATTGATTGATTGAGGTCCGGGGGTCCGGTCAAAAGTTGCCTCATGCGGATAAATTAACTGGAGACATTCTGTGAACTTTGTGTGTGGACTGAAGCACGCTCCAACAAGCGCCGCATGCAACGAGCGGAGCACACCGCCCGCTCGGAGGAGGAAAAGCTATCATTAGCCTCGGAGCTAATGCTAAAAAAAGGAGCTGCAAATGGCGGCGCGCGCAGAGGGCTTTTGGTAAGTTATCTTAAGCTACTAGCACTAACAGTAAGTCAAATGAGTAATAAAAAAGAGCTAATTTTAAAATAACAACATATTAGAGATACTGGCTGTTGCAGAGGGCGTAGTTAATGTAAATAGGTCTTTGTAGGGCGTGGCTTTCAGACCTCATTATTCATAAACCGGTCGTTTAGAACGGAAGTGAAATTTGGCAGAATTAGAAAGGGGATATTTTATTATCCAAGCATTATTTTGTGTATAAAATTGACTGAAAATGGTCTGGATAGCCCACAGATAAACCACAAAAAATTATATATCCTACATTTGGTCCCCTTTAACAGTCGGTGAACGTGCGGCTGAAAAATAGGGGCAGAAGATCGGAGCTGAGGGGGTGCTTGTCCTTTCATGGCCGTTAAAGCACATCAAGACCCTGCTTCTGCCTGCATTCTGCATTATTCAGACACGGACCATTCTGACACGTCTGCTTTGGAATCTCACCTGTTTGGGTCGTCGGCCACGCATGTCTGCTGTGTGCAACGGCTGAATGAACATCTATCTGGGCGATGGATCGCTTCCTTGCAGTATAGTCCCATTTGAAGCTTAACTGAACTTTATTTTATCTCTTTCAAGGTCGGTCAGTTCGGGGAGAAATGTCCGCATGCGGCTGGTGAAAGTATGGCAAGCCATGTTGCCATATAACTGGATCGCGGCTGAGCCGCTGACGCAAAGAAAAGCCCGACACCGACCCGGCCTGCCCATCCAGCACATTATCATGGCCCGGGTTAGAAATGACAGTTCTAGTCCAGAGTTCTTTAAGTTAGTACAGCTGGAATGATGTGTGCCTTCCCAGAAACCAGGGATTGCAGATGTGACATACCTGCTTCGATCTGTAGGATGTCTCTGTCCCCAGGCGTCAACCGAGGGTCAGCTGAGGTCAACAACCATCTGAAAGGTCACTTGGCATGCAGGCAGAGAGTGACAAAGTTCAAGCAGGTCTAGAGTACTTTGTCTGATGAAGCAGGAGACAGGTTTGTTGGTACAAAGAAAGCTATTTCTCATTTCATGTTTCTATTACTTTATCTATTTAAATTTAACTGTATTTCTTTACTTTGACTTTAACAAAAACACTAAGCAAACATCCAACAATGTTAAGTCAGGTTGTCTGGATAGTTTCTTTTAGTTGAAATGTTTCGTCTTTCATCCAAAATACTTCATCAGTCAAAGGAGCCACAACAAACTAAGCCTTTGAAGGAGGCCATCTTTCACATATAAACCCATCATTTAATTTAGAATTGTTTAATTTTTTGTGTTGGATGATGTGGTCGTGGAAAAGGGGGGAAAAAGTAGGGTGAAGAGAAAACAGGAAGGAATTAATGGTAAAGGAGAGCAAAAGAGAAAATAAAAGTAGAGGCAAAAAACAAATATATGTTAGAATATGTTTGTTTCATCCACCATTCCATTCTACAAGGGTTTTATTTTTAATTAAGCACCATGTTGATAGATTCCAAATGATTTGAGTTTATAGTGTTTAAAATCAGTTGGACTGTTTTTTTGGATGTTGCAGAGAAAAAAGATCATGATGAAGGAGGACAGTAAAGTCATTGGGAAATTTAGAACATAGATGATACAGTGAAAAATGAGAGACTCAGCATTCGAATGGTAAATCAGATGCCACAAAAATACAAAACATAACCGGTCAATTTGCATGTAGAGATTAATTTTAAGTAACTGACTTGAATATTTATCAATGTTCCAAAACAGCCTGCAGATATATATTTTAAGAAGACATACATTTCTTTTTACTTGTTTTAATTTTACTAGCAGCTGCATTGCAGTAGCAGAAAAAAAAACTGATAAAACCTAATGTATTGTAGATTTTATACATTTTGCATTCATTTGGCTGTATATCTGAAAAGAAACAAATCTAGCACTAGAAAATGTCTCATTTGTTGAGCCATAAAACAGTAAAGTAAGTAAATAAACAAATAAACAGAAATCCAACATTATTATTTTATACCTGCCCACAAATTGACCTCAAACCACAAATATCCACCTTCATTATTTCCCTGCCTGTTTCGGAGTTGCCAAAACAAGTATGTGTGCCTCACACACAAAATGCTCAGTCGTCAACCTCACTTTATTGTAAGAGACAGGTCTGATAACTTACATGAATGTAGCTCATATACCAGGAACACATTATTGTAGTTTGAAAAACAAAGTGATTTAGAAACAGATGTAAATGAATTACCAATAAATAAAAGTAGCATTCCTTAATGGAATGTGTTCATTCCTTGCATGACAATGTTTAAACAAAGATCTTATATGATCTTGTTAGCTCTTGGAGTATGTGTTGAGAATAATTCTTTGTGAATAAAAACCAAATTGTAGCTGCACATCTGTAAAACATGACTGCTTTGTAGCCATTTTGGTGATTGCTAACGTTGAATGGTGGCCATCTTAAACTGCGTTGACTCGGAAAGTTAATGAGCTGAAGTTGTACAAAAGAATGACCATGTGACCAAACACATGAACATGAGCCTTCAGGAGCTGATCATAATTAATAATTTAGCTGTTTGTTGAATAAAAAAGCTCCTCCAACATTTGCCAAACAGAAGAATGGAATCTTCAGGACAAAGACTCTCCTTGTTCACAGACCTGGCAACATTGTGTTTCCATCAAGGTTTCTAGACGCGCATTATGAAGCATCGCATCAGAAAAGCTAAATGGAAACGGCATAATTCGAGTTAACTTCCTCTAAGTCGCTCTAAAGTTTATACGCTCGCTTGAGGTAGTTTTTGGGGAGTCGATTCAGAGCTGAGTCGGCTAAACGACAGATGGAAACAGATTAGCCGACTCAGTTCTGCCGCAGCGAACATTCACGTCACGTGACTGATCAGCTGTTTCCGCTCCGGACAACATGTAACATCGCTAAAACTAGTTGGCATGACAGAATAAATACAACTTGCCCGATAGCAACACATACCTGAAATATTCTCTCCATTTTGCCGAGATGTCTGTTTTCAAACGCTACTTCCTGTTTACTGTGGAAGTGCGTAACGCTGACGTCTGACGTATGGCGCTGACGTGTGACGTAATGACGCTGACGTCTGACGTAGAGACGCTTTGCGTGGCATTGCAGATGCGATTCAAGCCAGTTAATGGAAACACTTCTGATCCTCATAATTTTAATTTACATTTTAGCGAAATTTTCTAAAATTCGCTCAAAAATCGAATTTAAATTGGATGGAAACACAGCTATTGTCTCCTTTCTGATCCAAAACCCGAAATGCATGCAGCATCTGCCATTTCCTAATCCTAGCATTATAAGGTTTACCTTTTAATTAATTGTTCTGTACACAAACAACTGTTTTATTTTAAATAAAATTTTTTGAATAACAGAGGTACAGACGAACAATTGATGCTCATTTTAAATACTGAAGAGATTTAAAATAACACTCAAAAAGCATCTTTTATTTGATTTTCAGATTAAATAAAATAAATTAAAAAAATGATGGAGAACAGAGAATTTCCACATTAAGCTCTTCACATCTCTGAATTTTAAACAGAATTGGTGTACACTGTACACTTTTAGTTAAAAATTGCATTTTTAACGTTTTTCTGTGTAAAATTAATGACTCCAGTTTATTTTAAATACAAAATTCAAAATAAACAGAAAGCATCTGCTGACTTGATTTTCACAAAAAATCAAAACAAAGATAGCAGAACAACTTTGAGGATGTCAACAGACAACAAATTGATAAAAGTCACTGATTTTTATTTGGAATGCCATCTGTCATGTTATGCTAAGCACACAAACACCTCCAGTTTATTTTAGATAAAAAATATTTAAAATAAACAGGTAATCCATTTTTCACTCCTGATAACTGTCAAAATACAGCAAAACAGTTTAGCCAAACTGCAATACATCTTTTTTAACACTGGCAAACCCAGAAAATTCTCACTACTATTAGAACTATTGTGATCTTTTACAAAATGTGGTGCAGACACAGTTCAACCCATCTCCAGTTTGATCTGTGAGAATGCATTATGTGTTCTCCTCCATCTACCTCTCACAGACTCTGGGTGATTTTAACTCCTGGGACACTGATGGCAGATTAATGTGAGCCCTGAGGTGCAAAGATCCAACCACCTGTTCCTACAAGTGGTGATGCCCTCCTGAAGCTGTTCCAATGTCTCTCGTGTGTCTGTGGAAAGCCAGCCTATGAACATGTCATGTCCATCTTCAGCTCCTCCTTCAACTGTGCAGTCCATCTTCAGCTCCTCCTTCAACTGTGCACATCAGGTGACCCCCTAGTTACGTACGAGTTAGGGAGATAAGAACGGTTCGCAGCTCGATTCTGCCGTAGCTAGGGGGTGAAAATAGCGTCCAGTTCGTAGGTCCTTATTCCGTTCGTAGGTCGTGGAAATACCGCTAACGGAGCGCGCGCACACATTTAAGCATGTACAGTAGTGTACTGTAATGTTAAACATTGCTATTCACATTTACAGAATAAATAAAAATATATTTTCTTACTTTGAGATGGTCAAAGCCGACATCTTAGGTTGCCATGCGTTGCCATGATTGTTGTCGGGCCGAGCAGCGCGGCAGCCGGCGAGTGAACCACCGCAGTTGCTCAAGGCCTGTGTTAGCTAGCTGGCTAGCTTCTGCTAGCCAGGCCATGGGCTGGTGTTGGAGCGGCGGCGCGATCGGCGATCAATCTGCAGCTGCTGCTCCAGCCTGAGACGTCCACAGAGCTCACAGAGCGATTCCAGCTAGTAATTAATCCATATGATGCGATCCTAGTCACCAGTCTTCAAAGTCCGGCTCCCGGCAGCTAACCTAAAATGGCGTCCGGTGTTCTACATTAATTTGTGACCGGAGACCCCCGTGACTGAACCTAAAATGGCGTCCGGTGTTCTACATTAATTTGTGACCGTGTAAACTGAAGACCTACTTCCTGCTGCCCAAGATTGCTCAAAAATGATCAGAAATGATCATTTTTATCATAATTATTATTTATAAAGCCTTTAAAACAACCATAGCTGCAACAAAGTGATGTACACACGATAATTAAGAACATTTAAACACAATAAGCAGGAAGCAGCTGATAGGTACCGGCAGTCCAAGCGGCATGCGGCTCGGGTGGTTGCTGAGGCAAAAACTCGGGCGTGGGAGGAGTTCGGAGAGGCCATGGAGAATGACTTCCGTACGGCTTCGAGGCGATTCTGGTCCACCATCCGGCGTCTCAGGGGGGGAAAGAGGTACGAGACCAACACCATTTATGGTGGAGGTGGCGTGCTGCTGACCTCAACTCGGGATGTTGTGAGTCGGTGGGCGGAATACTTCGAAGACCTCCTCAATCCTACTGGCAC
>JBBPBX010090401.1:0-14121 GCA_038048925.1 Garcialebias charrua
ATGGTAGTCTGCCGCTACCGGTGTATGAATGTGTGTAGCATTCAATGTGTGTAGCGCTTTGAGATTTTCACTAATTAAAAGCGCGTTATAAATTGAATTCATTATTATTATTATTATTTACCCAACATAAGAAATTATTATTGGGCATCTAATATTCAAAAAATCATATATTGGTATCAAAATCCACAATTGGATTGGTGTAGGATTGAAGCAAATTCCTGCCGAACCACCTCACTTTCTGCTTTGATCACCACTGGATTACCATTTTCACCCTCTAAATTCACTTCTAATCCTGTTGTATCTTCCTCTCTTAGAATATGGACACAATTCAGACAACATTTTAATTTAAAGGAATTTTCTTTATACAGCCCTATTTGTCATAACCACCTTTTCCCTGCAGCTAGAATGGATCATACCTTTGCTTTGTGGAGGAGGAATGGTTTGGATACGTGTGACAGTTTCTATATACTGTAGATGGTATTTTTGCTAGTTTCAGTGTCCTTTCGTCCAAATTCCACCTACAAAAACATGATCTATTCAGATATTTTCAAGTCTGTCATTTTATTAAAAGCCAGAGCCCAACTTTTCCTACATCTCCAGCAGACTCGGGACTTGAAAAAATCTTATGTAACCCCATGCATATTAAGAAACACATAGCAAACATTTCTAACATAATTACCTCTCTTCATGAATCGAAATTAGACAGGCTTAGAAATGTGTGGTCTGAGGAACTGGGATTTATGGTTTCTGGTGATCTTTGGGACAGTGCTCTGAAAAAAATCAATGAAACTTCATCTTGTGCACGGCTTAGCTTGATACAATTCAAAGTCCTTCATAGAACCTACTTTACTAAGTCGAAACTCTCTAGAATATATAATGACATTGATGATAGATGTGAGCGGTGTCACCTTGCCCCAGCACATATGACCCATATGTTTTGGACTTGCCCGAAATTAACTGAATTTTGGTCATCTTTCTGTAAAACACTAAATGATGCGTTTAATACCAAGATCAAGCCGTCTGCAGAAATGGAAATATTCGGAGTGTTGATTGAAGAATCTACATTAACTGTTGATAAGAAGAACGTTTTCGCCTTTGCTTCTTTGATAGCTCGTAGAAATATAACCCTGCATTGGAAATCCTCTGAACCACCCAAAGTTTCAATCTGGCTCACTGAGCTAATGTTTTTCTTAAAATTTGAGAAAATTAAATACTTCATTAGAGGCTCAAATAACACATTTTGCATTATTTCTCTACAATATAAATAAACGCTCCTGTATTATTTTTAAATAAACTAATAAATATTAATGGCGATGCAATTTGAAAACATGGTGGGTCATGGACTTTAAGAAACATACTGGTTGGGAGTTGACGTTGCTTTATTATTCAAATCATACAAGATACTTTTCATAGAGCATAACCCTGACTTCTCTGCACTTTTCCCTGTCCCGTAGCGCGCGCGTTTGTGTCACACTCTTTCGCAGTGCGTTCAGGGACAATCTGTAACATAAATGCATAAGCACCGCTGTATACATTAAATCTCGCCGTACCAGAAGAGCCATTTTTATGCCTTTGTTCACTAAATTAAACTTGTCCGGAGCTATAACAACCTGCTACAACTGTGGTTATCAAATGGTGGCCTGTGGACCACTTTAGATTTGCTGGAGGGGGCGTTTGTAGAGATGACATTTATTAAAGTAAAAAATATCTACCGGTAATGATTTTTTAACATTTATTAAAGTAAAAGACCAGATTCGTATAAAGAAGGGGAGTGGGGATCAGTTTCTTCCATCTTTTTTTTAATAAATAAATAAATAATCTACCGTATAATGCTGTCACCACCACCGGGCACATCATGTGGTCCCTGCGGGCGACCAGGTGCCCGCGGTCACCACGTTGGTGACCCCTGATTTATTATATGTGTTGTGCAATATTGGCTTATTCAGTTATGCAAGGTACATAAACATACTTTGTACATAAAAAGAATCCTTAATACATTTAAAGATAATTATATGTTTTGCATTTTTGTATTGGGTAGATCATTTTGAATTGGTTGTTTTATAAAAAGCTCGCATGCTGAAAAACTGTGAGCACCCCTGTCCTAGGGTATCCTTACCAAAATGCTTAGCAATATGCTGGTAAAGATTCTCAGTCATCCAGGACATGATAAAATAAAAAAAGGTGTTCAATACAGAAACAACTGGACTTTATTTGTAACAGAAGACATTTAGCTTCTCATCCAAGAAGCTTTCTCAATTCAAAGAGCAGACAGTGTGAGAGCCAGGTTTTAAAAGGCTGAGATACGATGCAACATACCTATGTAAATTGACAAATCACACCTCACACCTTAACAGTCGGGGTTTCTTAAGGTCTTTGTTAGTCTACAGGTTCATGGAAGGGACTTGAGATTCCTAAAGTACTCAATCATAGGATCCCACATACTGTGGAATCCTTTTGTTGAGCCTCTAATGAAGTATTTAATTTTCTCTAATTTTAAGAAAAACATTAGCTCAGTGAGCCAGATTGAAACTTTGGGTGGTTCAGAGGATTTCCAATGCAGGGCTATATTTCTACGAGCTATCAAAGAAGCAAAGGCAAAAACGTTCTTCTTATCAACAGTTAATGTAGATTCTTCAGTCAACACTCCGAATATTGCCATTTCTGCAGACGGCTTGATCTTGGTATTAAACGCATCATTTAGTGTTTTACAGAAAGATGACCAAAATTCAGTTAATTTTGGGCAAGTCCAAAACATATGGGTCATATGTGCTGGGGCAAGGTGACACCGCTCACATCTATCATCAATGTCATTATATATTCTAGAGAGTTTCGACTTAGTAAAGTAGGTTCTATGAAGGACTTTGAATTGTATCAAGCTAAGCCGTGCACAAGATGAAGTTTCATTGATTTTTTTCAGAGCACTGTCCCAAAGATCACCAGAAACCATAAATCCCAGTTCCTCAGACCACACATTTCTAAGCCTGTCTAATGTCGATTCATGAAGAGAGGTAATTATGTTAGAAATGTTTGCTATGTGTTTCTTAATATGCATGGGGTTACGTAAGATTTTTTCAAGTCCCGAGTCTGCTGGAGATGTAGGAAAAGTTGGGCTCTGGCTTTTAATAAAATGACGGACTTGAAAATATCTGAATAGATCATGTTTTTGTAGGTGGAATTTGGACGAAAGGACACTGAAACTAGCAAAAATACCATCTACAGTATATAGAAACTGTCACACGTATCCAAACCATTCCTCCTCCACAAAGCAAAGGTATGATCCATTCTAGCTGCAGGGAAAAGGTGGTTATGACAAATAGGGCTGTATAAAGAAAATTCCTTTAAATTAAAATGTTGTCTGAATTGTGTCCATATTCTAAGAGAGGAAGATACAACAGGATTAGAAGTGAATTTAGAGGGTGAAAATGGTAATCCAGTGGTGATCAAAGCAGAAAGTGAGGTGGTTCGGCAGGAATTTGCTTCAATCCTACACCAATCCAATTGTGGATTTTGATACCAATATATGATTTTTTGAATATTAGATGCCCAATAATAATTTCTTATGTTGGGTAAATAATAATAATAATAATGAATTCAATTTATAACGCGCTTTTCATTAGTGAAAATCTCAAAGCGCTACACACATTGAATGCTACACACATTCATACACCGGTAGCGGCAGACTACCATGCAAGGTGCTTTCCAGTCCTACCGGGAGCAACTCGGGGTTAAGTGTCTTGCCCAAGGACACAACGACACATGGTGTGGGGAACCGGGATTCGAACCGCCAACCTTCCGATCAGGGGACGACTGCCATTACCACTACGCCACGGCCGCCCCAGTTAAAGCCATACCCCCCTTCTCTCTAGGCCTTTCCAAAAACTCTCTACGAATCCTTGCATTTTTATTTGCCCAAATAAAAGAGGAGAGCATTTTATTTAGGGATTGAAAAAAGGATTTAGTCAGAAATATTGGAATACACTGAAACAAATATAGCAGACGGGGTAACATGTTCATTTTTATGCAGTTAATTCTTCCTGGAAGAGATAAAAAGAGATTAGACCATCTCTTAAAGTCAGCTTCCAATTTAAGCAAAAGAGGTTTAAAGTTCTTTTCATAGAGATCGGAAAAGGCACGGGTAATATGTATACCTAAGTATTTAAATCCAGATTTTGATATTTGAAAAGGGAGTGCAATGTCTGGTAATTGAAGTGCCAAATCATTAATTGGAAAGCATTCACTTTTAGAAAAATTTAATTCATAACCCGAGAAATTCCCAAAGTCATTGAGGATATTGACAATATTAGAGATAGATGATAATGGGTCAGAAATGTATAGCAGTAGGTCGTCAGCATATAAAGAAATGTTATATTCAGTATCAAACCTACGAATACCAAGGATATTAGAGGTTGATCGAAATTTATTGATAGGGGCTCAATAGCTAAGGCAAATAAAAGTGGGCTAAGAGGACATCCCTGACGTGTACCCCTCGAGAGTGAAAATAGGTGAGAAGATATCTTATTTGTGATTACTGATGCCTTGGGTGATGTATATAATAAACGTATCCAGGTTATAAAATTCAAACCAAAGCCAAACTTTTCCAATACAGTAAATAAGTAACTAAATTCTATTCTGTCAAATGCTTTTTCCGCGTCTAGAGAGACAACTACTTCAGGAGTCTCATCAGACGCAGGAGAGTGGATAATATTTAAAAGTTTGCGAATATTTGTAAAGGAGTGTCGATCCTTTATAAAACCGGTTTGATCTGATGAGACGATATTGGTTATAATATTCTCAAGTCTTGAGGCTAGTAGTTTGGCCAGAATTTTAACGTCAACATTGAGCAAGGATATAGGTCGATATGACCCACATTCTTTCGGGTCTTTGTTAGGCTTTAAAAGAAGTGAAATGGAAGCCTCCGTTAAAGTTTGTGGTAGATGGTTCTGATTGAAGGAGTGAATAAACATCTCCAGTAGTAAGGGAGCGAGTTGGGAAGAAAACTTCTTATAAAATTCAACAGTGAAACCATCTGGTCCAGGTGATTTGCCACTCTGCATTTTATGAATGGAGTCAGAGATCTCTTGTAATTTTATGGCCTCTTCAAGGCTATCTTTGACTTCTGTGTCTACTTGAGGTATATCAATGTTATCCAAGAAGGATATCATTTCAGATTTATCTTGTGGAGAGGAAGAAGTATATAACTTGGAATAGAAATCTCTGAAGGTGTTGTTTATCTCTATCGGGTCTACAGTCAAGGAATTTGAAGTGTTGCGTATCTGAGGTATAAGACGGGACATTGATTTACATTTAAGTTTTATGTGGGTTAAAGAACCTCCAAGGATCCACCCAGCCCACTTTCTCAGCAAACTCACCTGGAGCAATAGACATTTTAGAGCGTGTCAAAGTTTTTGGACTAGAGCGGTCCAAAGCTGGGTCCATAACCATGTTAAAGTCACCTGATAAAATAAGACTATGCCTGTTTAGGTCAGGAAAGAGAGAAGTCAGTTTACGTATAAAACTAACATCATCCCAATTTGGTGCATAAACGCTAGCTAGGATTACTGGAGTGTTAAATAGTAACCCAGATACTATTACAAATCGTCCCTGGGGGTCAGAAATGGTCTGGAGTGGTGTGAACAATACTTTTTTGTGGATCAGAATGGCTGTCCCGCATGCTTTGTTATTAAAGTTAGAATGGTAACTCTGTCCAATCCAGTTCTTCTTAAGTCTGCTATGATCCGCCAACTTTAAATGAGTTTCTTGTAAAAATATTATCTCTGCATTTAGCCTCTTTAAATGAGAAAAAATCCTAGCTCTCTTGTTGGGTCCATTCATCCCTTTCACATTCCAGGTAATAAAACGTGTCGAACTTACACCTATATCTGCCCTGACATTATCAGCGTTGTGTAACATATGACCACTTCAGAAACAAAGAGCAGGATAAGCACACCCCCACGTCTAATATTCACGCCCAGCGCTCGGAGCTTCCGATCACGGCTCTTTGATCCTGGCCCCAAGACAGCTCCCCCCACTCAGGCGCTCCAAGCCGGAACAAAGAGAGATAAGAATCTGGAGTCAAGGCAGCTCCTCCATGCTGAGAGACTGTTTTGAGAAGACAAACTGGTCTGTTTTCAGAGAAGCAGCTACTGATGGAAGCTCAGTGGAAATGGAACTCTATGCTTCCTCAGTTCTGGGTTACATCAGTACATGCTCTGAAAATGTATCCATAAAAAAATATGTTAAATCCTACCCGAACCGGAAACCCTGGTTAAATAAAGAAGTTCACGCCTTGCTAGCAGCCAGGGACACTGCATTCAAGTCAGGAGATAAAGAGGAGCTGAGAAAGAGCAGGAATGAACTGAAGGATGGCATTAAGAAGGCCAAGGCCACGTATGCACAGAGGATCGAGGGACAGTTCACCTCACAAGACCCACGGAGCATGTGGAAGGGTATTAAATGCATAACAGATTACAAAGGCAAGAACAAACAATGCCCCAGGGACCCATCTCTGCCTGATGCCCTCAATAAGTTTTATGCACGTTTTGATGATCCAAACAGACCAGCTAGCACCAGACTCACCTCATCACCAGATGAAGAGCATCTCAGAGTGACCGCAGCAGAAGTGAGAGGCAGTCTCAGAAAGATTAATCCTCATAAAGCAACCGGACCAGACAACATCCCAGGGAAAGTTCTGAAGGAATGTGCGGACCAGCTCTGTGAGGTGCTGGCTGACATCTTCACCACCTCACTTGCACTGGAGTCAGTTCCCACCTGCCTGAAGACCGCGACCATCATCCCAGTCCCAAAGAGCTCCACAGTGACTGGTCTGAATGACTATAGACCAGTGGCCCTCACCCCGATAGTCGCTAAATGTTTTGAGAAACTGGTCATGTCCCACATCAAGGCAACCGTCAACATCAACGAGGACCCTCATCAATACGCATACCGTGAGAACCGATCAACAGAGGACGCCATTTCTTCCGTGGTCCACACTGCTCTCACCCACCTGGATCAGAAGGACTCATACGTGCGTCTGCTCTTTGTGGACTTCACATCTGCCTTCAACACCATGATCCCCCAAACTCTGATAGACAAACTATCTACACTTGGACTAAGCCCCTCTATTTGTAACTGGGTACTAGACTTCTTAACAGACAGACCACAGTCCGTGAAGATCCACAACTTCTCCTCCTCCACCATAACCCTCAGCACTGGCTCTCCTCAAGGATGTGTGCTGAGCCCCCTTCTGTTCACTCTGCTCACATATGATTGTACAGCCACACTTCCAGGCTGTCATATTGTTAAGTTTGCAGATGATACAGCGGTGGTGGGATGCATCACAAACAATGATGAGTCCAGCTACAGACAGGAGGTGGAACATCTGGAGAGCTGGTGCAAAGAGAATAATCTTCACATGAATGTGAAGAAGACAAAGGAGATGATTGTGGACTTCAGAAGGAACAAACACACCCACGCCCCACTGAAAATAGGTGGGTCTGCAGTGGAAGTGGTCTCCAGCTACAAATACTTGGGTGTACACATGAATGATAACCTCAGCTGGAGCAACAACACCACCAGCCTGATCAAGAAAGGTCATCAGAGACTCTACTTCCTCAGACGGCTGAGACGTGCTGGTCTGAGCAGCCCAGTTCTCACCTCGTTCTACAGGTGTGCAGTGGAGAGCGTCCTGTGCTCCAGCATCAACGTGTGGCATGGAGGCTGCACAGTTGAAGAGAGGAAAGCTCTACAGAGAGTGGTGAAGGCTGCACAGAAGTCTGTTGGAGTCAGTCTCCCCACCATCACAGACATTTACACCTCCAGATGCAGGAAAAGAGCCACCTGCATCATGAAAGACCTCACTCACCCAGCACACTCACTCTTTGCCCCACTCCCCTCAGGACGGAGGTTGAGGAGCATCAAATGTAGAACCACTAGACTGAGGAACAGCTTCTACCCTGAGGCTGTTAGACTCATGAATAAATAAAAATAAAATAAAAAATAAACACTGCAAAATATCACATTGTGCTGATGCTGATCTGTTTTCTTGTTGCTGTGTTCATCTGTGTTCATCTGTGACCATCTGCTCATACAAACTCATGTTCGTGCTGCTGTTTATTCCCACTATATTAAGCTTAGTGTATTACTAGTGTAGGTTTTGATATATATATATTGTAGGACTTGGTAAACAGTACAGTCAGTCCAGAAATCCAGTACTTGGACAGAACACCGTACAAAAGTTCAAGAGGTCATTAGAACATCTGGTAAAGAACCACAATAACAAAGTCATTAATCTTAAACTTGTTTTCCTTCATGCGAGGAAAAACTCTTACCCTCTGACGAGAAGAAGATAAGCTAAACTGTTTATGTTCCCTTGTAGGGAAGTACACTGTCCCTGCGTTTCCCCGAACTGTTTTGTTTCTTCCACTGACGGGACTGTGTACGTGTAACTTTCCTTCCCTGTCGGGAAGTAAACTCCTCTAATGACGTCAGATGAAGGGTATAAATGAATCTCCATTGCTATTCTGGACACAGATTCGGATTTGATTTGGTATAGACTGTTCAGCTGTATTTGTTCCATATTAACTTATTAAAAGAATTCCTCCTGCTGGCAAAGAGAAGAAAGGTCTCCTCGTCTCAATTATTTAATATGAGGATCAGTGTTTGCCTCAACAGTTGGCGCTCCAAACGTGGGTAAGCCGTCTGACCTCGGCTGCTTTTTTCCAGCTGAGACGGGAGATGCATGGGCCCTGGTAATTATACTTTGTTTTATAAAACGAGCTATTTTCCTTCTCAGCTGGTGGAAGAAGCCTGGTGAGGGCTTTTTTTTGAACCCTTGTAATATAAAGGAGGACTTTTTGTTGCCAGCAAGAGCAGATATTGAAAAACTTGCAGGTTTTGGGCTGTTTGCATTGCTTACAAATTGAATTTTAAATGGTTTACATAAGCTGACAGTCAAATTGGAAAATAATTGGACTATTAAAACAGCCTTTGATGTCGACAGTAAAATACAGTTTTAAGTGCTTTGGGTTCATACTACAAGCACTTATATCTAAGTGAAACTGTATTTGGGTAACCGGTCTTATAAAAAGCTATGCGTATAGTGTTTGTGTGCACAAGGAGTTAAATATTAGCAACAAACGTAAGAGTAAGTTATGAAAAAAAACTGGACGAGTTCCAGTCTCCTCTGTCTAGACAAGGAGTTTTAAATCTGAAACGTTTCAGTTCTGGGCGCAAGTGGTAATAAGCGACAGATGTAAGAGTTAAAGCTGGGATGATCACCAGTCCTTTTTTGTCTAACGAGACAAAAAATTGGGTAAAAAAGCTGTAAATTACAGTCACGTAAGGCAGGAGTTTTTGCTACGTGGTACGCGATAGCTATAAGTATGTTTAATTTGGCATCAAATTTAGTGAAATGTAACATACAACGCGTTTGAGTGAGAATAACATCATACCATGGTTAAAGGCCTGAACAGAATACAAACTGTGCACAGTTGAATAAAACAAATATCTTTATTAAAAACTGTACATGTACATTAAAATTGCAAAAATATTTAATAATATAATTTATTAATAGCTATGATTAAACAGCATGTAATGTACTAAAACTATAATAAAATAATAAAGTGTTAATATATAAAATATTAAATAAATAATAATAAAAAAATAAAATAAAAATAAAGTGTAAGGTTACGATATAAAACATGAAAATTATAATACAAAGCCATTGTTTAGAGTTGAGCAGGGAGGACAGTGTGAGCAGTGCTAAAAAAAGATGCACGTCCGTTCTATAAATAGACTGCTGCCTTTCCTGTGTGGAGGAAGGGATTGTTGTTGACTTTAAGCTGTCTGAAAGAAGCTACGCTCTTTCTGCCGGTATTTACATGTGCATAGAATGTGCTGTTGGAAAACTTTCGATGTGAGAGTAATTTCTGCTTGTTAAAATAATTGTCTGCTGTTTTTGGAATTTCCTGTTTAAACTAGCCGTCTCGTAGTATTGATTGAGTGGAGATGAGGAATGTTTTTCCAAGGAAGTTGGAGTGTTAGACTTTTGTAAAGTGTTAAATTTCTTCTAAGGTAATGCGTTTCTGATGTGATTGATCATTTTTACACTGGTAGCTGTCGTCTGATTTTGCTGGATGTCAAGAAACAGTTGTTTTGAGTCGAGGAAGAGTCGGCGAGGAGTGGTTGTTTGTGCTGTGGTTTTCTTTTTTCTGTTTTCTTTTTTCTTCTCTTCTTCTAGTGTGTGCTGCCCCAGGGCTTTGATAGAAAGCAGATGTTTCCTGTGAAGTAACAGTTTGTTTTGGTTGAGTGCGGGAGAGACAGTGTTGTTGAGCAAAGTTGCTGGTTTTTCTTTTTTCTCTCGCGTCTCTTTCGTCACTTTCTTGTTTTCTCTCGGTGGAGTTGGTTTATGGTGGAAAATGGATGTTTCTTTTCTCCTGAAAAGATAAACACACGCACACACACACACACAGAAAGGATTAAATGAAGATGATCACACACACACATTAGTTTTAAACAAAATGCACTGTTGTTTCTGGTCTTAGAATGTAAAGACTTGGAAAAAGTGTTACATTTAATAGTAATTGACGTATACATAAATGTTTATCTTAAATACACTGTGTAGAAAAATTGGAGACAACGCCTTTGGCTGTGGGCCAGTACAGGGAGACAGCAAATGCACACGGTCATGTGAGGAAAACGTCCCCACAGCACAGTGAGACTCACAGTTATACACACACATGCCTTAACACAGAGATCATCAGAGTTTATATAAACTCACGTACGCAAAGTAGATAGAAATATACAGACACGTTCTCACAGTGTAATAAACAACATCAAGGTACTGTCCCTTAAAAGTGTATGAATATGATCCAAAGCTCTGATTAGTCTCCTTAGAATGATTTGTTCAATTAGTTTGAAAAGATCTCGTGAAGTTCTGTATAAATGGGTATAAAATATCCATCAATTTATAATATGAATTTTGTAGATGTTTAAACTATATTCAAGAGCATTCAAGAGCAAGACCGACCACCCACCCACGCACACACAGAGACAGAAGGAACACATACACGAACACGGAAGCCTGCCTTGATTACACGATATGAAAAACATGAGTTTAAAAGGTCAAACAAAACCTGATTAAGTTTACTACCTTAAAAGTTTGTTTAAAACAGTGAAAGGAAATATTAGATGTAAAGAAGACGATACTAAAAAGTTACTTACTTACAGTTCACCGATGGAGTGAGTGTGTTGGTTTCTGAAGATGTGGGACGGCTGGAACAAAGAAGTCTGCCCGACCCACCCGTTTTCTTTCTCTCCCTCTCTTGGAACCCCCTTGGAACCCCTCCCGTGGTAGAGTCATTTTGCTGTGTGAGACCAGTGGAAGAACACACACACGCACACACACACAAGCAGCTTCATATGAGAAACTAACAGGAAACTGAGTTGAATATAAATTCATTCTAAAACTGTATATTCGTTCTGACAACAACGTACACTGTATAAAAGAATAAAGAATAAAACTGTACTCACCTTTGACAGGAAAAGCATTAAACTTGGAGAAGAAGTTAGTTTTGAATTAAAATTGACGTACAACCTCAAGCAAGCGAAGCGCTAAAAATAGACTCAATGGTGCATATTCTGAAGAGTGCAAATCCTGCATTTCATCTCTAGAGCAGAAACTTTTTGTGCAGAAAGCAATTGGAACTTTAAACAATTACCTTCATTCGAACCTTTATGAACAGTTGAATGTATTTTATTCATTAAAAAATAAATATCTTTTTCAAATTATACTATAGATTTACTTTAAATGCAAATGATGTTATAACACTTTAGGTAAATAATTATTAAAAGTTGCATCTTTGTCTCTCTGTACCAGAATAATGTTTTTTTACTTGGATTGGATCTCTCTGGTATAAACATATATAACTAAAATGATTTAAATGCAGAAATAATTTTATTTATATTAGACAAACTGAACAACATCACCAAGTGTGCTACAATTTTAAGATTGATTTAAAGCTCTGTAATAATAGTGATCTTTCAGTATGAACTTTGATTTTGTGAAAATAATATAAGAGAATGCTAATAGATTTTTGTTTTGTGCCACTGTGACAGAATTACTTACTGGGTGTGTTTCTCAAAACCATTAAGGCCGGAAAACAACTTTCATGAAAATAGGAGGAACAGAGGCGCTGTCACTGAAAACAACTGTCATGCACCTATGATGAACTGAATCTGAGCGCTGAGAGACACTGAGACACTGGAGCACGGTGTGGATGGACACAATGTGTTAAGGGGGACACATAAACAAGATGACATCCGTGAACTGAAAAATGGGGCGAAGGCTGCTACGAGCAACTTTGAAAAAGAAAGTCAGCTGTTGCAGAAGCCGAGAGGCTGAACTCAGTCACATGAAGTCTTTTGGACACACACAGTAAAAATATGAACTGAAATGGACACTGCAAAGAACTGACGATCATGAACGATGTTGCGTCTGGTGAAAAGCGGGAAACACACACAGTGAGAGGATGTTTACTGTGAGAAATTGTTATTTAAAAGTCTACTTAAATTATATAAATAACTGATCGGATTTCATACTGAAATGTTTTTTTTTAAACAAATTACTTTAAATTTTAAAATCAATTAAGCCTGGATAAGAATAGGACCTTTTAATTGAACACATCGAGGTAAAATGTTAATGTAACAACTTATGATCTGAACAAAAGTTTATCTTTAGGTCAGAGGATTTTAGGCTGTGTTTTCTAAAAAGAACGTGTGAACAGTACATATAGTTCAAAAAGAAACAACTTTAAACCAAGAAAGTGGCCATACAAATAAATAAATACAATTTACATCCAGGTATACAAAATTATTACAACAAATCATATATTTTATTTTACAGATAAACAAACTTTTAGATACAAAATTGTTGTAAATTATAACTAATGTCTGAATCACATGTTATAGTTTGACCAAACGTTCATGCATACAAAGTATTGTGTTAGACAGATAATAACATACACACTTTAACATATATTGTAACAACATATCACATATTCATTGTCATGTACCAGGTTTTGTATTCTAAATAAGTTAGACACCAAAGTAAAACAGTCAGGAACATTCTTTGTTTGGTACTGATGGCTGGATAAGATAAGTAAAGGGCAAATGGTTGACAGGAAGTCAGGAAACGGGGGGAAGCAGAGAGCTGAAGCAGGAGCCAACACACAAGCTAGTTTTTTAGAAATTATTTTTTGGGGCCTGTAACATTTTCAGAGGAACATATCATATGAGACTTGCTTTCATGATTGGTTTGTTATAAATACTCGACAAATACTTGGAAATGCAATGTAAAATCACTCTGCTCTGACAGTGGCTTCAGTGTGTTTGAGATTAATAAATATTTGGATGAGTGCATTAAACTTTGATCCTGCTGTGCAGGAATGCAGGAATGCAGCACAGAGCAGAGTGAAAAGTCACTGTTTACGACAGCAGTGGGACTCTGAGTGTTGATGGCCAAATATACTTTGTGGAGTTTTACAGATGTTTACATGAGGAAAATGAAAATATAGTGAAATATGGAAAACATTCTAAAGGACTGACATATTTGTATGAGTGATGTTTAGAGTGGAGTGTGGAGAGGTTTAAAAAAGAGAAGTTAGGAATGAAAGGTCAGTGTGCATTGTTGGGTAAACTATCAGAACTGAATTGTTAACTAGTTTTGTTTTTGAAGTAGTGCGATGTGTACTGTGTACTTGTGTTGATTGTGGGTTTTGAAGAAGTTGTTTGTTTTGATTCTGTTACTGGCAGATTATTGTTGTTTAAACTGGTTGTTTGAAGGTGGGGGCAGATACAATGAGATTTTTGAGTATTTTTCTTTCTGCCACTTTCAAATTTTATATTTTGTATGTTGCTATGTGAGAGAATGTTTTGTGTTGTGTTTTTGGTTAAAGTAGAACTAACATAAAATGAACAAAATTTATAAATAAGACAAAATAAATGAACTTGTTTAGACCATAGACCAGAGGTCACCAACCTTTTCGAAACTGAGAGCTACTTCGTGGGTACGGAGACATACAAAGGGCACCAGTTTGATAAACTCTTCGGAAATAACAAAGCGTA
>JBBPBX010090402.1:0-14121 GCA_038048925.1 Garcialebias charrua
AGCTCTCTCGTCAGCTGCAAACCTCCACCTGCACAAGACGACTTCGACGTGTTCGCTCAGACCAGAACCGGAGCCATAACCGAACCACACAAAACGTAAGAATTCTCTGGTGACCTGTTTCTGATTCTACAGTTGACTCGTTTTAAATCAAGGAAGAGGAGTTGCTCTTTTGTTATAACAACTACAAGAGAGCTAAACAAACTTGTGTCCTAACTGTTGCAATGACCCCATACCTACCTGTGTTTCCTCTCAGTACCACTGCAGAGCCCAGCCGCACTGCTGGTGGCCCCCCTCCCACACTTGATGTACAGCAAGCTGCAGGAGGGGTGAGTTTCACTGACAATTTAAGCTATAATTTCTAATCATTATATTCCAAACTACTTGATATTTGTGTGGTCGGACAAGGCAGACACTTTGTCACATGACTGCACCTCTGATAGACAAACTATCTACACTTGGACTAAGCCCCTCTATTTGTAACTGGATACTAGACTTCTTAACAGACAGACCACAGTCCGTGAAGATCCACAACTTCTCCTCCTCCACCATAACCCTCAGCACTGGCTCTCCTCAGGGATGTGTGCTGAGCCCCCTTCTGTTCACTCTGCTCACATATGATTGTACAGCCACACTTCCAGGCTGTCATATTGTTAAGTTTGCAGATGATACAGCGGTGGTGGGATGCATCACAAACAATGATGAGTCCAGCTACAGACAGGAGGTGGAACATCTGGAGAGCTGGTGCAAAGAGAACAATCTTCACATGAATGTGAAGAAGACAAAGGAGATGATTGTGGACTTCAGAAGGAACAAACACACCCATGCCCCACTGGTAATAGGTGGGTCTGCAGTGGAAGTGGTCTCCAGCTACAAATACCTGGGTGTACACCTGAATGATAACCTCAGCTGGAGCAACAACACCACCAGCCTGATCAAGAAAGGTCATCAGAGACTCTACTTCCTCAGACGGCTGAGACGAGCTGGTCTGAGCAGCCCAGTTCTCACCTCCTTCTACAGGTGTGCAGTGGAGAGCATCCTGTGCTCCAGCATCAACGTGTGGCATGGAGGCTGCACAGTTGAAGAAAGAAAAGCTCTGCAGAGAGTGGTGAAGGCTGCACAGAAGTCTGTTGGAGTCAGTCTCCCCACCATCACAGACATTTACACCTCTAGATGCAGGAAAAGAGCCACCTGTATCATGAAAGACCTCACTCATCCAGCACACTCACTCTTTGCCCCACTCCCCTCAGGACGGAGGTTGAGGAGCATCAAGTGTAGAACCACTAGACTGAGGAACAGCTTCTACCCTGAGGCTGTTAGACTCATGAATAAATAAAAATAAAATTAAAATAAACACTGCAAAATATCACATCATGGTGATGCTGATATGTTTTCTTGTTGCTGTGTTCATCTGTGACCATCTGTGACCATCTGCTCATACAAACTCATGTTCGTGCTGCTGTTTATTCCCACTATATTAGGCTTAGTGTATTACTAGTTGATGTTTTTCTTAGTTAGTTCTCGATGTTATTACTGTTTTTCTCTTTCATTTGTTGTTGGATGTAACTGGGACCTCGTGTACATAATCTCGTTTTCATCTCATGTACCACATGCGGTGCAAATGACAATAAAGACTCTCTGACTCTGACTCTGACTCTGACTCTTCCTGCTGAGGTCTGCTAATTTATTTAGAAATAAGATTTAAATCTTCCGCAACTGTTTTTTTAAAATTATAAAATCCATCCATTCATTTTCTTTATCTGCTTCTTCCTTTCATGAAAATTAGAAGGAACAAAGATAGATGTATAGCTTTCACGTCATGTATTACCGTAATTGCCGGTCTATAGAACGCACCTGACTAAGCCGTGCATACTAAATTTAAAATGAAAGAAGATTTTGTCCATAAATAAGATGCGCTGGCTGGATGATTGAGCTTACAACCCTTTATTTTTAAACACACACACACAGCTGCAATGTTTTTTTTTTTCTCCTTTAAGTTGTATTTATTTGCTTCCAAGAGCTTAAAGACTGGAAGAGAATTTACCAGCTTTCCACCTAACAGTAGATGAAGGTAGCAATTAGAGTGAATGTCCTGGCAGCTGAAGACTCAAACATTTCCCCAAACGGGTTGGTATGAAGTGAAACAAGGAAACAAAACAGGAATATTGGATTTAAGTTCAAAGTGTTCCTCTTGACAAATCAAACCGTTTAGGATGTTTTACAGATATCATAAACCGTGCTAAAAGTTGAATGCATTATTATTATTTTTTAAACCTGAGGTTTACCTCTATTTTTAAATGGATTACGGTCCCATCTGTGGGACTCACTGAAGGAAATTCAAGATCTCCAAAGAAGTTCTTCATATCTGCTACGTTAGCTGATGACTCGGTCGTTATGCAGTGACTAGTAAAATTTACTAAAACATGCATTAATTTTAGCATTGTTGTGTCATGCAGCTCCCTGTTCATTGTTTATTGCTGTAATGGTTTGGTTGGCTGACTGTCGCCTCAACTGATGTGTGAGCAAGCAACCAAACTTTTCACAGTGTTCCTAGATTTAGAGATTAAATACTCTGCCTGCTGAGTACAAACATTTATTCATTAGATCCCGTGAGGGGGAGTGACTATATTCTCTCTACTGGTAATTATAATATCTTATCCGTTATCTGTTTTAGACACCCCTGACCCCTTGTATATATATATATTTTTTTTTTGCACAGTAGGAAATTATTTGATGAAAGCACACAACTTGTGTCGCCGCCAATTACAGTACAAGGTTATGTGTTGACATATTCAGTATATTTGAGAAGTGCAGCCATCCCAGTTGGGAGCATATACCAAAACCAAGATCACTGGCAATGTGTACAACTTCCCTACCACCACAACATACCGTCTGGCATTATCAGCATGCACACTCAAGGCTGTAAATTGCACCTGTTTACAAACTTTACTAGCTACTCTAGCAACTGAAAATCCACACGTTAGGGATTACCTAGAGATCACAATCCAACCATCTGGGCTCCTGTCTGCCTATATGTGATGTAATAGTTATAAAAAACACAAAAATAAACGACAACCAAAAAATAAAAAAATGCAAACGTTACAAGTATGACATATGTAACAACTATCAAATCAGAGCGTTTCACTGTTTAAAAAAAAAGAGAGAAAAAAACCGCTCCCATTATAGGGTGTGCAATGTACTGTATACTAAAATGTATGGTAATCAGTTCAAAGCATTAACACTGTGCACTTGCCCCTAATGCAAATAAAAAGTTAATACATACCACCACCAGAGGACCACAGCCAACTGAGTCCAGAACAGGTCTCCGCAATAGGGCTGTCTTGTAAATGAGTCACCAAGGTTCAATGGGAATAACTGGTATAAATAAAGGTTGAATGAATTAATCAAAGTTGTTGAATTAAAAAAGGCCAGTCCTGAGGGTTATTTGGATTATTCTGATCCTTTTCCATCTCCGCTGCTTGCAGTTGGAACATTTCCTTTGATGTATTCCATCACTTTTTGGGGGGTTGACAAACACCCTATCCATCCCTCCGTGCGTAATACGGAGCCGCAACGGAGAAAGGAGACCGTATCGAACCCCCGGCTGGTTCCGCAGGAGCCTCTTCGCCTCCATGAAGGCTACTCGTGCTCTTGCCACCCCCGGGGCGTAGTCAGCCGCGATGTTTATGGTCGATCCTTTGAAGTTTTATCGGGCCACCATTGCGTGCCCGCTTCTGAATCTCCACACGTTCCCGATGGTAGTGAAGCCTGGCCACGACAACTGTGGGTGCTCCATCCGAGCCTCTCCTGCCCGGTGTCCGGTATACGTAGTCAATCAGTGGCAATTTATCCAGTTTTAGGACTTCCATTAGCATATTAACGATCATAGTGGGTGAGTATTCACCTGCCGACTCAGCAAGTCCAATAATTCTAATGTTATCATGTCTGGTTTGCCCCTCCACGGTTTCAAACTGTTTTTTACTTCCATCAATCTCAGTCCTCAGCTCCACCACCATCCCACGCCTCTTTTCCAATTCGAGTGGGAAGACAGACAGTTTTTCATCTCCAAATGAGCAGATCCAGCTCGGTCGAGCTCCGCTCTGAGAGCCACGGCGGTGCTCGCCAACTCGGCCCGGACCGCCTGCAATTTGCTCTTGATAAATTCTAAATCCTGTCAGAAAAGTCCGTTGATAACGTTATTTATCTAAGGAGCCAGCAGATTTCCATCCATCCATTATTGTTTACCTGCTTCTTCCATTTTGGGTCGTGTTGGTCACTAATGCCCATGTCCAGCCATCACTGTGTGATAGGTGGGGGACACCCTGGACAAGTCTCCAGTCCGTCACATGGACTCATAGAGACAAACAACCATTCTCACTCACACCTAGGGCCAATTTAGAGTTACCAATCAGTCTTAACATGCATGTTTTTGGTATGTGGGAGGAAACCGGAGTACCTGGAGAAAACCCACACATGCACAGAGAGAACATGCAAACTCGACCCAGAAAGGCCCCCAGACCGGGATTTGAACAACCTGCTCGCTGAGAGGCAGCAGCTCTACCAACTGCGCCTCCGTGCTGCCGCCAGCAGAATTTTAAACAGGAAATTTGATTAATGCACGTCTATCTTGGGGGGTGTTCTCATGACTCAATGAGAGTACGGTACCTCAATGGTCATTAGGGTGACTACTGGTCACATGGCCACATAAGCCGTTTTCGCATTGGCCAGCCCTCCCCGGCTCTCCCAGCTTCTAACCCGGGTTCGGCGTCTTTGCATTTACCTTTTCCGCCCGGGATCCACCGTTGTTCTGGAACCATGTCCACCGTGGTTCTATCGGGCCCAGCCCCACGGACCCAGTTTCACGTCATGTACTGCTCTCATTTGATTCGTTGTTTGCAGCAGGGGCGGGACTCATTCAAACAACCTCAGCGCGAGGGTTGAATTTCATTCATATTTAACTACAGAAACCCCTAAAACAAAAAAGGAGTTTTGTTAAGCATTTTACCAAACAAAACTCCTTTTTATTTACTCCAATAAAAGACAAACGTAAAAAAAAACATTGTCCCAGGTGGGACGCGAACCCGCTTCGTCTGGTCAAGACACAACAGCATTAACGCCGTAAGCCACGGCGGCGGATTGTTTTTTTAGGAGTTCACGTTGCTTATGAAGGAATCACCGCTCTTGACATTCTAGCTACGCAAAGGAGTTAGAGATTATTAGTTATATTTTAAAACCCTGGCTGCGCGCAACAGTTAGACAATATTAGTTATATTTTAATGACATTCAAGTCGCGCTGAAAGGCGGAAATGGGTGCGCGCTTCGTTGTTATTTACGTTGTAACATAAGCTGATTTGTGATCAGTTATTAACAAAAATTAAACTCAGAAACACTAATATATATATATCCAGCTAACAATTTTTTTTTAGCGGAGTCTCCTCTCTTAAAACACGAACACTCCACCCACGTGAAGAGAGCACCCCACCCACTTCCAGAGAACTGCCCACCCACTTCAAGGCGGCTCTGCGGCAAATGCGTAATGAACGCGGGTGGCCCAGAGCCACCCAGGGACGGCCCGGGGCATTGAGGGCTGGCCAATGCGAAAACGGCTATAGTGGGATGGTGGGTATTTAGTAGCAAAATTGGAACCATGAGCGAGCGGTACAGCACATGTCATGAATTCATTCAACAGTTATTTGTACAGGTTAGTCTCATTGGGCCTCGAGGACTCATTTACATGAGAGACCTGATTTAACTAAGAGTGATGACAACAGTGGACAAGAATACCTGTGGCATTCACTCTGTGTCACAAAAAACTGCCCCCAAGAGGGGTGTGTGTTGGGCGCCCACGAGTGTCAAAGTAAAATGTTATTTGGCGGCAGGAAGCTCAGCAGCCTGTCAAAATAAAATATAAAAATACATAAACTAGCCACTCCTGTGTACAATCCGTAGAGTCCAAAGGGTGAGGGAAAAAGTAGCGGCTTTTACACCGGAAATCACGGTACTTATTCATCATGTTTTGTTGATGCGTTAAAGTGATAATTCAGGTTTTTTTTTATGTGCGTTTCTATTTTGTGGTATACCTGAATAGACCCCACACTGAATAGCAGTTCTGTTTGCTCCCTCAGAAGAATTTCACGTTTGCTTTTTTTCACTAAACAGATTTGTAGTTTGATCTCCAGCCTCTCTTTAAGCTGCTGTTCTGGCTGTTGTTGAGTCACTGATTAGGCCGCCTCTGTCCTGAGGCGATGCAAGTGTTCATAAATGGAGCTGGCCTTGTGGAATCATGGGAGGTGTTTGTCCGACGAGCGTTAATCTGTCGGACACCTTCCATTCTAAAGCCTGCGGCCACTTCACTCCCCCCTCCGACTTTCATAAACCAACACAGCTGATAAGGTGGCACGTTAGGCCCAACTTTAAAGGCACTTCTCATTAACTTGAGTTAATCCTAGCTGCCGTTTACTGCAGGTAAATACTGACTACTCATAAGTACTCTACAAAAGACACTTCAGAAAATCTAAATAACCTTCAGTTTTTATTTTATTTTATAATTGTCACCCTAGCTTATTGTAAATACACTAGTTAAAAATACCCTGATGCATGCTCAATAATCCAGGTAGAAAAATCTAAAAAAGCTACGTCTGGTCCTCTGGACATTCAAAAAACAAAACAAAGAAAAAAATTGTAGAAACGTTTCGTCTTTCGTCCGAAAGACTTCCTCAGTCTAGTTAAAAAATGGTTTGTGTTTGAAACCGAGTGAAGGTTTCTGCTGCGTCAGCAGTCCTGATGCAGCAGCTGTTGTCTCCGGTGTCTTTTCCACTCTGCTGCACTGACAGCTTCCCCTGCATTTTGCCATTTGTGGATTTTTTCCATGTAAACCTGGGCTCCGTCTTAAATTTTGCTCAGAAATCTGTGTAGTGTCTCATCAGTCATCGACATTTGTTTATTGTTTTCCATTCTGTTTTTATTTTTTATTCCCAAAACGCATTTAAGTTGCATTTGAGTTCCCACTGAAGCGTCTTCTAAGTTGTTGTGTTTTGTGTTGTGTTTGGGGCTGGGTTTTTGTTCTGTTGTGTTCTGGGCACTGCGGTGCGCTCCATGCTGCTCCTCAGGGAGTGGGACATCAGTCCTCTGTCATGGATGACATAGAGGAGTGGCTGTGTACTGATGTGGTGAGCCAAGTCCTCATTTATTATTCCTGCTTGCTGTTCTTTGCTTTCCCACTCTGCTGCATCCCCCTTCTCTCCTGGTTTGGAAATCTGGGTATAACACATTTATTTCATTTCACGTTTCCTCACTCTGAGATTAATCACGCTTTAAAGTTTACTAACAATGTTAATGAGGATATCAAATATTTAAAAAAGCAGAGCGTGATCTGTACTTTGTTCGTAAATGAACAGTCTTGCCTTTTGAGTTGATTGGTACAAACAGGTAAGTTGCCCTTTTTGTCTAATGATTGATTAGTGATTGTTTTAAAAAAATAAAAACTGAACACTTAGGGTTTGATTTGGTAAAAAAAAATTTAAACGATGTTTTATAATCTGGTTTCTGCTGGTTTAGTAAAGCTCGCTCATTTCTTTTTAATAGCAAGGGGATGAAGGTGAAGAAGGAGTCACCAGTGAAGGTGAGCGAACACAAACCTCTAAAGCTTTTCTTAATACGATCAACTGTGCTTCAACCGTTTACCTCACGTTTTAATGATTAAATGAAAGTTAGACCTTTAAAAACCTTCTGTTTAATGAATCCAGAGTTTGATAAGTTCCTGGAAGAGCGAGCGAAAGCTGCGGAGACGACCCCCATCTTACCGTCGCCCCCAAGTGGCAACCCAGGCACAGCGCAGGGAACCCCCCGCAGGAAGAAGCCAGAAAGACCAGAGGACGCTCTGTTCGCCATGTAGACGTCTCACCTTCGACCTCAGCCTTCGACCCGAGGCCAGACTGACGGCTCAGACCCGTGTTCCACCTCATCCCACTGCTACCTTAAGATTTTTCTACACGCTTTTCTTTCAAGATGAGAAGAGTCTCACCAGAAAACATAAACCCAACCAATGGATTTTTCCTGACGCCAGCTCTCACCTCACAGTGTGCTGTTCTTGTTTCTGGGGACACGTTTCCTCCAGCTCGTTGTGGACTGCCGAGCTTCGTGTTGCAGCTAGTCCGAAAAAAAGAATTGGTATTTTAAAAAAGAAAATCTTATTCGTGAATATTCTGATCATTTTTAACAGAAGTGGGTCTTGTTTTGGTGTTTGCTTGCTTCAGTCTCTTTGCAAACTTGTCCAAGTTGATTTGTAAATCTGTAAATGGCGAACGTCAAGTTGATTAGTTCGGTGTATATTTAAGCTGCATATATGGAAAAAAGGTAATTTAATGTAGATTTCTTTGGAAGGATTTATGTTTGCTTTTGCTGTAGAGATGTTACCTCACTGTGGTCGGAAAAGGGGGAGATGGATACACAAGAATATCTGCAAACACTACCTTTAAAAAGATGATAGAGTATTTATTTTATCTTTGTACACGTCCTCAACGAGTAAAAAATCAGCTTTGTTGTGGAACCTCAGACGCTTGACGAGATTATTTTGCTGAGTTTTATCACACTGAAGCTGCTATCGTTAGAATTCATCAGCTGAGCGTTGCTGTTGAGGTATTTTCTTTTATGCAATTGTCTTTATGTTCAGTATAATGATTTAAGAGGAATGAGCTCACAGGATGTTTGTCTTCTGACCAAAATCACATCAGAGCTGACAAGTCGTGCTTGAAGGACCAAATGTGTTTTTTGTGTTTTATTTCTATTCTGAATGTGAAAAGGCATTTCTGTATACATTATCAAAACAGTTTTAATTTCATATTTCACAGCATTTTGGGGGAGGCTTAAAAGGAGTTTAGTGTGACACTACAACAGTTTGCACGTTATTATTTTTTTATTTTTTGTAGCTGACATCTTAAAAGGCCTGACCTTTCAAAATGACATTTGTTTCCCTGAAATGAGCTCGACTCAGACGCAGCGCTACAAATGAGACATTTTAATCTCGGTAACAGTAAACGCAACATGTTACAACAAGCTTAAAACGAGTATTGCACTTTGACGACTGCACCACCCGCCAACACGTCCTGCACGTCCTAGGCCTCGTTATTTTAAAAGGATTTATTTGGAGGTGTAATAATAATTAAATCAGCTCTTTTTTTTTCTTTTTCTGATCAGTATTTTAAACTGGTTTATTTTGCAGAATGAGAAGTGGTCACGATGCGTGTAGTTTAATGATCTAGTTGTGTTTTCTGTGCAACAGTGAACAAGTATGGTTGAATGCTGGGCTTTTATTTATCTCATGAATAAAATGAGTTGTCCCTTTACAGCGAACAACTCACTTTTGAAGCTCTTAGACCGACCAGTGCAATAACGTGATCGGATGTAAATCTCTTCCACGACACTCTACCCTTGATGAATCGTTATTGCTGCACATTTTGAAGGTAAAACGTCTTTTCCCCCAGTCTTATTTTTGTTGTTTTGGTGTTAGATTTCTGTCCCGTGCAGCAGAAACATCCCATCTAAGAGGGGAAAGGGAGTTCTATATGTGTTTTCAGATAAAACTGTGCTGTCGTCTCAAAACTAGTTTTGAAAGAAACATACTTTGTACGTTTGTGGATTTTATCAGATGAAAAGTTAAGAAGGGAAGCTGTGCTGTGTGTCTGCTAACTTTCCTGAGTTGCCTCTTTGGTTTCTCTTTGTGTTTGACTTCTGCATGGACTCTTAATAAAGATTAACAGTGTGCTCTGCATCCACGGTGGTTAGTTTGTTTTTTTAACATTGTAGCGCAGCACCTTTTATTTCTGATCATTTAAAATGGGGTTTAGCAGAACGGTCAACAAATATCTTGCCTGGTGTAGATGGCTCTTGTAGCCTTGGCTTGGAGAGATGTTTACATCTGATTAAACAGATGATTTAACAGCTCGTCTGAATACATGCAAGACTTTTCAATCACCAAAGTCCATGCTCAACAATCCAGGTAGAAATCCAACAATGTTCAGTCAGGTCATCTGGACTTTTTTTTTTTTTTTTGCTGAGACGTTTCTTCCTTCATCCAAAGGACTTCTTCAGTCTGAGGAGCACCAAAGCAAACTTGATCTCTGCAAACAGCATACTCCATGTTAGAATACTCATTGCAGCATGAGTACATACAACATGTTTTGTTGTCTTACTTTCTATCTTTCCTTTCTCTCTTAAAAAAAAATAAAAAATCATATCGGTGTGAGAGGATGGCTGTGAGGTGAGAAGGGAGGCCATCTATAAAAGGAAGAAAAAAAAATACTCATTGCAGTTCATGTTGTATAAACCGGATTCCAAAAAAGTTGGGACACTAAACAAATTGTGAATAAAAATTGGATGCAATGATGTGGAGATGGCAAAAGTCAATATTTTATTCGTAATAGAACATAGATGACAGAGCAACAGTTTAATCTGAGTAAATGTAACATTTTAAAGGACAAATATGTTGATTCAAAATTTCACAGTGTCAACAAATCCCAAAAAAGTTGGGACAAGTAGCAATAAGTGGCTGGAAAAAGGAAATTGAGCATATAACGAACAGCTGGAAGACAATTAACACTAATTAGGTCAATTGACAACATGACTGGGTATAAAAAGAGCTTCTCAGAGTGTCAGTGTCTCTCAGAAGCCAAGATGGTAAGAGGATCACCAATTCCACCATTGTTGCGCAGAAAGATAGTGCAGCAATACCAGAATGGTGTTACCCAGCGTAAAATAGCAAAGACTTTTAAGTTATCATCATCAACCGTGCATAACATCATCAAAAGATTCAGAGAATCTGGAACAATCGCTGTGCGTAAGGGTCAAGGCCGTAAAACTCTACTGGATGCTCGTGATCTCCGGGCCCTTAAACGTCACTGCACCTCAAACAGGAATGCCACTGTCAAGGAAATAACAGAATGGGCTCAGGAATACTTCCAGAAAGCATTGTCAGTGAACACAATCCACCGTGCCATCCGCCGTTGCCAGCTGAAACTCTACAGTGCAAAGAGGAAGCCATTTCTAAGCAAGCTCAGACGTTTGCACTGGGCCAGGGGTCATTTAAAATGGAGTGTGGCAAAATGGAAGACTGTTCTGTGGTCAGATGAGTCACGATTTGAAGTTCTTTATGGAACACTGGGACGCCATGTCATCCGGACCAGAGAGGACAAGGATAGCCCAAGTTGTTATCAACGCTCCGTTCAGAAGCCTGCATCACTGATGGTATGGGGTTGCATGAGCGCTTGTGGCATGGGCAGCTTGCATGTCTGGAAAGGCACCATTAATGCAGAGAACTATGTTCAGGTTCTAGAACAACATATGCTCCATCTAGACGTCATCTCTTTCAGGGAAGACCCTGCATTTTTCAACAAGATAATGCCAGACCACATTCTGCAGCAATCACAACATCATGGCTACGTAGGAGAAGGATCCGGTACTGAAATGTCCAGCCTGCAGTCCAGATCTTTCACCTATAGAGAACATTTGGTGCATCATAAAGAGGAAGGTGCGACAAAGAAGGCCCAAGACGATTGAACAGTTAGAGGCCTGTATTAGACATGAATGGGAGAGCATTCCTATTTCTAAACTTGAGAAACTGGTCTCCTCTGTCCCCAGACGTCTGTTGAGTGTTGTAAGAAGAAGGGGGGATGCCACACAGTGGTAAAAATGGACTTGTCCCAACTTTTTTGGGATTTGTTGACGCCATGAAATTTTGAAACATATTTTTCCCTTAAAATGATACATTCTCTCAGTTTAAACTTTTGATCTGTGATTTGTGTTCTATTCTGAATAAAATATTAGATGTTGGCACCTCCACATCATTGCATTCAGTTTTTATTCACAATTTGTTTAGTGTCCCAACTTTTTTGGAATCCGGTTTGTATAAAAGTCACCTTCGGTTTCTCAAACGTATATTTGCAGATAACAACCTTTGGGTACTTCAGGCTAGAGTTGAATTTGCGCTCCAAAAACCTGACCTGGCCCCAGCCTTTAGCCATCATTTCCGAACCCCACCCGACCTGATGAAGTAACAGTAATTACTGGTCTGAACCTGAAACCCCCCGACATTTTTATTTAAGCTTTGACTGCTTATACAGTGAGGAGAATAATATTTGAACACCCTGCAACTTTGCAAGTTCTCCCACTTAGAAATCATGGAGGGGTCTGAAATGTTCATCTTAGGCTGTGCATGTCCAGTAAAAAAACAAACAAAACAAAAAGAACATCCAGAAATCACATTTTATGATTTTTTTAAATAATTTATGTGTGTGTTACTGCTGTAAATAAGTATTTGAACACCTGCGAATCAGCAACAATTCTGGCCCAAAGAAAGACCTGTTAGTCCACCTCTAAAAAAATTCACCTCCACTCCACTTATTATTCTAAATTAGAAGCACCAGTTTGAGGTCATTAGCCACATGAAGACACCTGTCCACCCCACACAATCACTCCAACTACTAACATGGCTAAGACCAAAGAGCTGTCCAAAGACACCAGAGACAAAATTGTAGACCTTCACAAGTTTGGAAAGGACTACGGGGCAATTGCCAAGCAGCTTGGTGAAAAAATATCAACTGTTGGATCAATTCTTAGAAAATGGAAGAAGTTAAACATGACTCAATCTCCCTCAGACTGGTGCTCCTTGCAAGATCTCACCTCGTGGCGTATCAATGATCCTAAAAGAGGTGAGGAATCAGCCCAGAACTACACGGGAGGAGCTGGTCAATGACCTGAAGAGAACTGGCACCACTGTTTCCAAGGTTAGATGTCATAGTCATAGATGTCAAGCACCTGGAGACAGTGATTCACGCATTCATTACATCTAGGCTTGATTACTGCAATTCACTTCTGTTTGGCGTCAGTCAAGCCACCATTGCACGATTACAACTGGTTCAGAACGCAGCTGCCCGATTTTTAACCAGCACACGCAAAAGAGAGCACATTACACCAGTCTTGGCCTCCCTTCACTGGCTACCGGTTCATCTTCGAATCCAATTCAAAATTCTCATGTATGTCTACAAATCGCTGAACAGTCTCGCCCCCGCCTATCTCTCGGATCTGATACACCCATATGTCCCTCCACGTGCTTTGAGGTCAGAGGATCAGGTACTCTTAATAGTTCCAGAAACTCGCCTTAAGCGCAGGGGTGACAGGGCGTTCTCTGTAGCAGGCCCAAGACTCTGGAACGAGTTACCGCTGCTCATCAAACAGGCCCCCTCCCTCTCGGTTTTCAAATCCCGGTTAAAAACTCACTACTACTCCATTGCTTTCAATGCCAGCTGATTTGTATTGGATCGTTTGATTTATGATCTGCAATGTTTTTATGTTTTTCGTGTTGTACTTCATTGTCTGTGTTACCTGTTGCGTGTTTGTTTGTCCAGCACTTTGGTGTGGACTTGTTCCTGTTTAAAGTGCTTTATAAATAAAATGGTATGGTATGGTATGGTATAGTTTAAAATCATGCATGTGAAGCATGGGGGTGGAAGCATCATGCTTTGGGGGTGTTTTTCTGCACAGGGGACAGGACGACTGCACTGTATTAAGGAGAGGATGACCGGGGCCATGTATTGAGACATTATGGGGAACAACCTCCTTCCCTCAGTTAGAGCATTGAAGATGGGTCGTGGCTGGGTCTTCCAACCTGACAATGACCCGAAGCACACAGCCAGGAGAACCAAGGAGTGGCTCCATAAGAAGCATATCAAGGTTCTGGAGTGGCCTAGCCAGTCTCCAGACCTAAACCCTATAGAAAATATTTGGAGAGAGCTCAAACTCTGTGTTTCTCAGTGACAGCCCAGAAACCTGCTGATCTAGAGAAGATCTGTGGAGGAATGTTCCAAAATCTCTGCTGCTGCAGTGTGAGGAGACCTGGTGAAAAACTACAGGAAACCTTTGACTTCTGTTAGTGCAAACAAAGGCTACTGTACCAAATATTAACATTGATTTTCACAGGTGTTCAAATACTTATTTGCAGCAGTAACACACAAATAAATTATAAAAAAAAAATCATTCATTGTGATTTCTGGATTTTTTTAAATATATTTTTTAATATGTCTCACAGTGGACATGCACCTAAGATGAACATTTCAGACCCCTCCATGATTT
>JBBPBX010090403.1:0-14121 GCA_038048925.1 Garcialebias charrua
AATGTACGGAGCAGCCAGTCGTGGTTGTAAACGAGCTGAGGCTAAACTCCAGCCTGTAAATCATCCTGGGACTAAATTTGTGAATGAGTGACACATAAAACCATCGGCAGCCGTGGAACGGGAACGGTGCTCAACTGTCACCAATCTTTGTGTTTACCCTGGTAGTTTATGGGTTTCTGTAAGAGGGACATTATTGAACAGAAGGTCAATCTGAATCTAAGGTCGTTTTCACACCGGATAGTCCGGTAGACTCGGTTCAGTTGGGCCCAATATTCATAACATTTGTTTACATTTCATCTGGTGCGCTTCACATTCACACTGCACTGAGTCAGTCAACCTGGCCCCGCCCCTCACTTGTGGTGGTGCTGCAGCAAGAACTACTGAAGGAAACAACACGAAAACCTCTGAAGAAGACACTTCTTCTTTTTCTTCTTCTTTTTCTTCTTCTTCTGGAAATAAAAACAAAAATGTGGTGGCATCAGATTTGAACAGTTTAAAGGTATTGTGACATGATTTTGTAAATTTGAATATTTGTCAGAACATATATATCTTATATCATTGAGCTCTGTTCGTTTTTGCTAAATAAATTATAAATATATTAAATTTTTATTCTAAATTATGCTAATTTTTTTTCTCTGGTACTTGCTGGGATACGCCCCTAAAATTCCGCGCATTCCCGCAATACGTCATCAGTGTGATGTGACAAGTCAGTGTGACGTGACAACGGGCAGAAGGCAGAGCCTTGCCCGTTTGTTATGTGTGTTAACTGCTTGCCATACCGCGTCAAAACAACGCAGGGACCATCGGAAGACTGTCCAGGAGATGAGTAAGTCTTTGTGTAAACATAATCGGAGGTGTGTAGTGTTTTAGATTATAAACTATTTATTTTACGTGAGTTCATGTTGTTTTACTTTATACACTTTGAGTGTATAAAGCCAATTATCACGGCAGATTATGTTTGTTCGCTGCTAACAAGCTAGCCGAATCAGATAGCTAACACAATAGCCGCGATACAGGCCACGTTGCTATGTATGTATTTTTAAATTATGTCTGCGCCATCAGGTAACATCTCGTTTCTTTCTATTCGGGGAGGGTTTATTAATGAGAGTTTTGGAAGATTTACTGTCTTAAAATGATATATCGCTGACGCGACCGGTAATAAGCCGAGATAGCAGCTAACAAACATTAGCCGAGAGCCCGGAGCAAACACGTTGCTAATGATGTATTTTTGAATTATGTCTGCGCAATCAGGTAACATCTGTAGTTTCTTTTTATTCGGGGAGGGATATTAATGAGAGTTTTGGATGATTTACTGTCTTAAAATGATATATCGCTGACGCGACCGGTAATAAGCCGAGACATAGCAGCTAACAAACATTAGCCGAGAGCCCGGAGCAAACACGTTGCTAATGATGTATTTTTGAATTATGTCTGCGCAATCAGGTAACATCTGTAGTTTCTTTTTATTCGGGGAGGGATATTAATGAGAGTTTTGGATGATTTACTGTCTTAAAATGATATATCGCTGACGCGACCGGTAATAAGCCGAGATAGCAGCTAACAAACATTAGCCGAGAGCCCGGAGCAAGATAGCAGCTAACAAACATTAGCCGAGAGCCCGGAGCAAACACGTTGCTAATGATGTATTTTTAAATTATGTCTGCGCGATCAGGTAACATCTGTAGTTTCTTTTTATTCGGGGAGGGATATTAATGAGAGTTTTGGATGATTTACTGTCTTAAAATGATATATCGCTGACGCGACCGGTAATAAGCCGAGATAGCAGCTAACAAACATTAGCCGAGAGCCCGGAGCAAACACGTTGCTAATGATGTATTTTTGAATTATGTCTGCGCAATCAGGTAACATCTGTAGTTTCTTTTTATTCGGGGAGGGATATTAATGAGAGTTTTGGATGATTTACTGTCTTAAAATGATATATCTCAGACGTGACCGGTGTCAGGGACTCTGTTAGCCAAGATAGCTTCTAAGAAACATTAGCCGAGAGCCCGGAGCAAACACGTTGCTATGTATGTATTTTTAAATTATGTCTGCGCCATCAGGTAACATCTCGTTTCTTTTTATTCGGGGAGGGTTTATTAATGAGAGTTTTGGAAGATTTACTGTCTTAAAATGATATATCTCAGACGTGACCGGTGTCAGGGACTCTTGTTAGCCAAGATAGCTTCTAAAAAAATTAGCCGAGAGCCCGGAGCAAACACGTTGCTATGTATGCATTTTTAAATTATGTCTGCGCCATCAGGTAACATCTGTAATTTTTTTATTCAGGGAGTGTTTATTAATGAGAGTTTTGGAAGATTTACTGTCTCAAAATGATATCTCAGACGCAATAGGACATGCTCCGCCATTATTATTTAAATGCACGTTGGAGCGTGCCTTCCCGTTGTCACGTCAAGATGACATTTTGCGGAAATGCGCAGATTTTTAGGGGCGTATCCCAGAGAAAAAAACTACCATAACTTGGAATAAAAATTTAATATATTTATAATTTATTATGCAAAAACGACCAGAGCTCAATGATATAAGATATATATGTTCTGACAAATATTCAAATTTACAAAATCATGTCACAATACCTTTAAGGATTTCTGTTTTGTCAGTTTTCAACAATGGACTCAGCATGAGCAGAAGATGAGGCAGAAGACCATGGACAATAGGGGTGCGAATCTCTCAGTGTCTGGAGAATCGATTTGATTCCGATTTTGGATGCACTGATTCAACAAAAAATTGATTTTAGATTCTAAAACGATTTTCGATTCTGAAACAATTTTCAATCGAAATCATGAAAAGATTAAACAATAATGTAAACAAATAAAACATTTATTTAAAACAATAATGTATGCTTGTAGCAAACATTAATAATGTCAAATAATACAGTATAAATACAGCAGATGGGTATATGAATAGAATGCAGCAGCTTTAATCGGGTCCCGGAGGTCACTGGTGCCTATATCCAGCAGTCACTGTGCGAGAGGCAGGGGACACCCTGGACATGTCTCCAGTCCATCACAAATAATTCAAAATACAAACGTAAACAAAGATTTCAGCATAAACATTTAACTCAAAATAAAATAGACTTCAAAATCATATTGCATTCATCCATGTTTCAAATGTGTATGGATGGATTTTGTTTAAAAGATTTGTTTGGTAAATCTTTTCAACAAAAGCCATCTATCCATCATCTTTACCCACTTTATCCTTATCGGGTCCTGGAGGTCACTGGTTCGGGGCAGATTTCTTCTTTCTGCCACCTTTCATTTTATGTATTCTTTCATATACTATGAGATATGGTTTTGTTTTATTTATATTTTGGGTTTTAATGTAAAAAAAAAAAAAGATTTTGGGGCTTTTAGAATTGATTCTGAATCGCCAGGACTAAGAATCTCGATCTCTCGATATAATAATCCTTAATTCGTTTCTTTAATGGTTGTTGACATCCGAAGCAGGTTCTCCTTAGGAGTGACAAGGATGGATAAGATCAGGAATGAGATCATCAGAGGTACAGCACATGTTGAACAACTGGGAGATAAAGTTAGGGAGGACACACTGAGATGGTTTGGACATGTCCAGAGGAGGGACAGTGGTTTGGACATGTCCAGAGGAGAGACAGTGGGTATATTGGTAGAAGGATGTTAGAAATGCAGTTGCCAGGAAAAAGACAAAGAGGAGATATATGGATGCAGTTAGAGAGGACATGGAGGTAGTTGGAGTGAGGACAGAGTGAGGTGGAGGAGGATGACTCGCTGGCGACCCCTGAAAAGGGAAAAGCCGAAAGAAGAAGATCTAAGTTAATAATATTTACTATTTGGTTGTAGCAGTATTTTCCTAGCAAAACACAACAAATAATAAAAATAAAAATTGAATTATTATACTTAGTTTAAAAAATCCAATCTCACAACAGGAAATGCAAAGCAACCAATTCAACCTCCAACATTACATATCAGCATCTCAACATGACATGCACCACGAGTCAGTACATGTTCCTGCTCAAATCAATCCAATATGTAAAGAAAATGGTCAACTCTGAGCTTTGGCTTTATTTTTTAACTTGTAATTCAACTGACAGTTCATCACTGCTGCCAGTTCATTGAAGAAACCCGCCGAAGAACAGTTAAGAGTTGACAGAAGAGCTGGTACTTATTTCAGATGGAAGCCCAGATATGGCACCACAAGCTGACGCAGAAATAGCACCGTTTTCTGGCACAGCTGCACTTTGAAAAACTGTAGATTCTTCGTTGGTGTCCATCTGAGGAGTCAAGTGGTCATTTTCAACTTGCGTTGTGGCCAGATGTCCGGAAGAAACTGAACTGGGTATCATTTTCTCCAGCCTGCTGTATAATGCCCTCATGGTCACAGGAATGGACATGCAACTACAAAAGAAATAAAGTAAAAAAGCTGGAATTTATCCTATGAAAGCAATAAAGGAGAAATATTATAATTAAACATACCTCCTCATAACTGTAGAGATATCTTCATCCAAGGAGGAATCATTTATCCCTGATCCAAACAACTTGCAGGTAATCTGATGAGGATCAGACACATCCACCAGCACTGTGATAACACAAGGAGACTCATTATACACTGAAAGCAACAGAAGAGATCTTTTGAAGTGGGGTTTAATGGAGAACATATATCATCTGTTAGATGCCTCTTTAAATGAGCCCACTTGGACAGTTTAATAGACAAACAAATGGCTAGTCCAAGAAGTTCTTACAACAACGTGGATTGCTTTGCTCTAACAGTTCCAATCTCAAACTTCCTAGCCATTGTTTCTAGCAGTACTTTGAAAAGCTTTACGTCAAGATCAATTTTGTATTTACCAGTTACCGCATTTATGTTATAGTCTTTGCAACAGCCGAATGACAACTCTTCCCACACAATGTTTTCGCCGGAATGTCAATTTGATGGCTGTGTAAGTGTTTTGCATGAACCAATACACATTTTGTGACATGTAAAGCCATTTTAGGACACGAGCTCTCTCCTTCCATCTCGATCCTGCTTGGACTAACCATTAGCTTTTCTGCTCTCGCTCAAGACGGACACCTTCTCCTCTCCCTCCCCTGTTCTCCTCTTCCTCCTGCTTTTTGCTCTCTCTGTGTCTCAGAGCTCCTGGTACACATCTTCCAAAAAAAAAAAATATATATATGTATATATACTATTATGAATCTGGTGAGCTGGACTTTCAACGCAATCGACAAAATCTAAAAAACAACAGGGTCCTGGAGAACTCTCATGTCCTGCTGAGACTCAAGCTGCAGGATACATCAGGTATCCGTGGGAAGTTTGTTATCGACTTTTGAAGGAGACATTGGCAGTAGTTTCGGCCATGATAAAACTTTACGAGTACTCAAAATCAGCTGATTTACAAGCTAAACCGTAAGATGGAAGCGATTTGTGAGAATCGCAGGCCACCTGTGGCTTCTAGGACTCGCCAGCATGTTGGAGTCGACCTTGAAGAAGGCTCACAGCACGGATCAGTGGAATGCCCATAAATCTGGCCCTTTTGGATCTGGAAAGTACCAGCAGGACTCAAGGCTGACAAGAAAAAACTATCTGCCTTAAGAAAATCAACAATTGTGGCTTATCTGAATCCGACTCCCCCGTTTGGCCTCGGATGTGGGAAGACTATTAAATTTCTCCTGGGACATAGGTAAACTAAGGATAAAGCTTTGTCCATAGCGCAAATCTCAACATCTTGACGTGAAATGCATATGTAATTGTGTTTATAAACGTGCTTGTTGGTAAAGTTTTTTGATGTCTCAAATCGTGTCCAGATAGGACAAGATGTGAAGAGATCTTTTTTGTAATACCACTATTCATCCTCATAGTCTTTTACCTTTTTCCATCTAAAAAAGTATTCTGATAAAGAGGCCGTGCTCTTGTAGCAGCAGCAACGTGCACTCCGCCCATCTTTCAGATGACTGTACGAACATAATCTCACTGTATCCCGGTACAGTGGCAATAAATCTTATTCTGATTCTGAGCTTGCCAGTCTGGTTAGAATTAAACTCTTTCCCCAAACTGGAGATTGTTCAAAAAGCTATCCACTACAGGTTAAGATATTGTTCATAATCTTTCCCACAGAACCACACCTAAAAAAAAGATGCAGAGTGGGCATTTCTAGTTGCTTATAAAGCAACAATGCTCATTTTACCACTGTATGTAATAATAGTAATAAGTGATAAATTATCTACGAAACCCGTTTCAGAGTTACTTTGTTGTAAATGTACAGTATTTTCTGGTGTATAGGTCGCACCTGTGTATAGGTCGCATTGTCCAGTTATCACCAATAGATTGGTAATTAGGATTTAGAAAGAAGAAGAAAAAAGCTCACAAACAGCAAGGGAGTCGGCATGTGGCTGGTAGAAGGTCACAGAAAAGCTTGTTGTAGATTCTGGGATGACTTCAAAATGCCAATCACAACAAGTCAAACCTGATGGGATTCACATCAAAGCATTACAGAACACAGACAAAAAAAATACATTAGTAGCCCACTTTGCAACAATGATGTCCTCCACATGGGGTGTGATTCTTGCAATGTGAACGTCCTCCCACCTGCACTGGTACGCCGAGCAGAGAAACAGCTCCTCAACAGGGTGTTGATAGCACACTGGTGGCGCAGCAGCTCCAGCAGGGCTGGAACGTGAGCGGGGTGGGTGAAGGGAACGCTGTCCACAACAGTTGCTTTCTGCGTGGGTACATCCCATGCTGCTCCAGGGAGAGCATAACTGTGCACCACACTGCCAGGAAGGGACTGGATGGACAAAATATTCCTTTAAGATCATCGTTAAGATTCAAGCTACGGATTTATATAAAATCAGTGCTGTAAAATAAATAAAAAATCCCTTCTTTCCAATACCACTGTAAAGATCTCCTCTTCAAATACAGTCTCCCAACAGGGGTCAGCTCTTAGTAAAGCTTGTAGAAGAAGCTTGGGCAATGGTGCCCACTGCAGGTCAGACTCTGGTACAACCACATCTGTGAAACAGTGGGAAAACAAAATTGAGACAGTTCAACCGTGTACTGTATTAAACATAAACAATATATATTCTGAGGGCAAAAAAGAAAAGGTTAACCTGTAATGTGACTGAGCCTTTCAACAAAAGATGACATCATCGGTACCGGTGGCTGCAGTCTGAGCAGGAAACAGGCAGGCAACATCTCATATGGCACCTCGCTCAGTGGAACGAACACAAAACCACTGCCCCCAGGACGCAAATTTACTGTCAGCATCCTTTTCTATGGCTCTAACTTGCTGCTATGTAAAATGAGAATGCTCCTGCTGGGTGAGAGATTTAAAAACGATAAAACACCAACCCATGAGGGTCCAGCTCAGGCCGCAGTGGGAGGACAGACGCCATCTGAAGTTTGTGAGTCACGTCGCTGACGCCAGCTGTAACCTGGGCCGCCTGGACAGCTGGTTTCAAATCAGATTTTTCAAAATACACATGAAAAATACAAAAGTTTAGGATATAAGATGCTGATTTTGAAAGAGAAATTAAAAGTCAAGTCAGCATCTTACATGAAGGAGTTTCCGTATGATCAGGAGAGATATAAAACTGAAGCATCAGAGGACAGTCTGCAATAGAAGATCGTTTTTTTAAATAAAGCCTAAATTAAAGTGTTAACACGCTTGCATATATATAATATGGACGCCGTTATGGATCATATTTAAAATTAAAATGGATTAATAGAAATGCTTTTTAGTTTCAAAATAAAGCTGCCTGTTTTGATTCATAAATAACATTTAAAATGAATAATCCAAACTGCATTTTCATGCAGCTTGACTTTGAAATGAAAAAGCATTTCTGTCATTTCATTTTAATTTTCAAAATTGACATTTCAAAATGAATTTTGGTCACTTTTTACTAGGACATATTTTGAAAATTAAATGTTACACGTTATTTTATTTATCATTTTAATTAGTTTACACATTGAGCAGTCTCGAAGAAGAAAATGAAAATGCAGTTTGGATTATTCATTTTAAATTTTATTTATGAGTCAAAACAGGCAGCTTTATTTTGAAACTAAAAAGCATTTCTATTAATCCATTTTCATTTTAAATATGATCCATAACGGCTTCCATATGCATATATTCTTAACCTGCAACTTCTTTTCCTGCCATTAGAGAACCAACTCTGCCGTTGTTAATCAGGTCTATTTGAGGGTCACAGTCCTTGGGTTCCCTAAGAACAAGAAAACTTATGAGAAGGCTGGGTATTAAAGTGGTTTTGGTCTTGTGCAAAAAGGAAAGTGCTGCTCTTACCTTTGCATGTTGGACATTTGCTTCAAATCGTTCTCGAGACACTGTAGAGACGTCAGCAATTTTAATTTGTTTTTGCTGAGGGGGAAAAAGCGGCAGAATTCAAAAGACAATGACCACAAGAAACTTCATTTAGAAAACAATGTTTTAGAAATAGGTACTTGTCTCCGGGGATGTTGTAAAAGGCGAGCAGGCCTCCCAGCCTTTCAGAGAAATCAGCCAGATTTTGGGACCTTGGGTAAGCCAAAGAGCACAACAAGCATGTGCAACTAAAATATTTATCTTTAAAGCAAATTTAATCTTTGATCATAATGATACAATTTTCTTCAAGAAAAAAAAAAAAGATAGACGTTTAATTTACCTCAGCAGATGCAGAAGGGACTCACTGGGCTAGAAGATCATTTTTACTCAATTAGCAAAGAAAATTCAAATGAAAAGTGTCTCAATATGAACAATCGACTTACAGAAGGGGGTTTACCATGGGGGGCCACTTTTACCTCGTGCACTTCCCCATCCGGAAGCAACATGATTTCCAAATAAAATAAGGCATCTGTCAGGTAACATGTGGCCTCAGTAGTGTGAAAGCCCATCCTTATGAGAAAACAGGATTAATGGCAATCACCACAATAAATTATCCAGGTTTATATCAAACAGAAGCAAAGATATTGCAGATACCAGACATAAAGTTAAGTAGGTTCATTTTACCCTTGTTGCTTGGCTATCATTTCCAAACGGGACATTGTGGTGTTCATAGAGGGAGCTGGAACACAGATAAAGAATAAAAAATAAAAAAACATGCACTTAATGCCTTTTTTTTTAATTATTTTTTTATGACTGGAATGTTTACACATTTACCACGCAGCTCTTTCTGGAGTCTTTCCAGTGACCTAACAAGCGTCTCACAATGTTTGGATTTGTCTCTGGATTTCTCCTATTGTGAGACAAAAGGGAGGAAAGCACAACAATGAACCAGTTGTGCAACAGCACAAGGCTTGTGTCAACAGTCTTTGGGTCCCGTCCACCCATCCCACCAAGGAGAACAAACTGTGTCACACCACAGCAAGGAAAATATTCACATTGGGACACCTTACGCTTGAAAAACACCCTTCTGGACTTTTGTGAGAAAGTATCTGCACATCACATTGAATCCTACGATGATCACCACTAACAGAGGATTGCGTAACTAACCCCAACTGTATTATCCCTTTGGACCACACATCATCTCAGACCACCAATCATGCTTCCCCTACCAGGCTGACCACTGCCAAGCTCCACTTTAGACTAATCCACACACTTCATCTACTCTGCTGCTCCACCCATGGCAAATCTAAAGAAAACTAACATCTCTGTCTTCTCAGAGGCTCAACTCGCAAGTTAGGCTTGCAAGTGTTAAAGTACACCCTAATGTATGTTTGAACAACTAAATCTATACTCTGTTTGACCCAAACAATACAAATCTGTGAGCAGAGCAAAAATAAATATGATCAATGTAAACATTGCAGAGGATAATTAAAATTAAAAAGCAACAGAAGAGGCCTGCTTAAAACATAAAGATAACATTTATTTTGTTTGAGTTGCTTATTGATGCTGTCAGTCTGCAGAACAAAACAATGACTTGTGTGTTCCTGTACAATCACATCATGGCCTAACTGGTGTGCACCACTACACCAGGTCCTATATGCATTTTAAAGATAGTGAACAATTAAATGCAGTTTGACTGGAACATGTCTCACCATGCATCTTCGGACAAGCTGAAAAGTTTCATTCCAAGTCTTCTCGGCAAACTTAAGATGCAATTTGGAAATTATGGCCTCGTCCTTCATCACTAAAAGCAAACAAATGGTGTCTAAACTCTTACTCTGCTTTTTTCCCCCTAATATTTTTGGCCATTACAGGCCACCGTAAAATTGATCTTGAACGCTTATCGGAAGTTATTTGTGAATTTGCCAATTATTTATTATTAGCATCTTTGCTTTAATTTAAAACTTTAATCCTCCCCAGTATTAATTTTATGGTTTTTGTCGTCAGTAAATAATTATTACAACACGAAAGTAAAATTGTTTTCTGAAACTAGCCGGCTGGCGGGCGTTGTCAGACGGAGCCACGCCCACAGAAGGAGCAGCCAGTCTGCTGCTAAGCTAACCGTACTAGTTAGCCGCGGAGCTAGCCATGAGCTAGCGGACTCGTTTTATTTAGCCGCTTCAACTCAGCCTTCGTCGAACCTTTTACCAAAGTGAATACAGTTTAATTTACAGGTAGGTGAATCTTAAACAATAGCTTTTCAGCTGCGCTTTTTGGTCCCTCTTCTCCTTTTTAACACGGTGTAGTTTAGCTACTCGCTTGTTAGCATTTAGCTAAGAGGACGCACCGACTGAGCATCTGTTGCTGTTGGGTTTACAAAGATCGTCTTTTAAACATGTGTTGAGCATATCATGCAATCAGCATGATCCTCATCGGCTGGGGATTAAATGTCAGGCGACGTTTATCTGCCTCTGGATTTGGCAGCTCAGCTGGTTAGCCACTTGTCAACCTGCTGGCTACATTATAATATAATCTGCAAACTTATTATTAAGTTAACGTAGTCATTAAAGCATTATGTATCGTTCTTTGTAATGTTGTTTGTTTGCTCATTATGTTGGGTCAGTTTCCCAAAAGTGCTGCTTGCACAGTTGGCATCAACTAGCCCCATCTTAAACTTGTTTTGTCGTAAATTATGTACCATGTAATAAAACGCAGTTTAGTTAATTATTAATGTTGGTCATTGTGGTCAACACTCGCTTTAATCACATCTGTTTTCGTGACGGAGAAGTTTTGGTTAAAACATTGCATTTGAAACGTTTTATTAATAATATGCATGCCCTTATTTTCACCAAACACCTTTGCAGGTTCATTTAAAGTAAATGTGTTTTTATCTCCTGCATTAAATCGTTATATTGACTTGCACTGCTAAGGTCCTTGTTTTTTTTCTAATTTGTCTAATGTGTTGGCATTATTCCTACATTTATCTCTGATCCCCAGAGGTCTGCCTGGGCTTTGTAGCACACGCTTACACATTTCTGTACATCATACTTCTTTTAAAAGGCTTTGTAGACAGTTCATTATGAGAAACTGACCACTAAATAGCTGTAACATGTGTCGGATCTAACACAGTTCTTTCAGAGAATAGAAAGAATACTGCCAGATGTTCTCTAGAAAAAAAGTATACCCGGTACAGTATTTGGTAATATGGGTTTCACAGATTGGGGTTGGGGTATTAAAAATGTCTGCTGCTTGTTATTCTAGTTACGGTACATTCTTTTAGCCTGTTTTTTTTAATACTGGAAAGGTCTGGTTGATGTGAAAAGGTTGTAATTCTATTCTAACAAAAGACAACAAACTTAATGTGAAAGTGGTAAAATGCTTTTGTGTTGTACGTATTACATTAGGAAACTGAAAACTCGCCCTTTGCTGTAGTTTAGTGAAATATTTTTATAAAAGTTGCCAGTTTTGGATTTTAAACTTGACTTTGGTACATCCAAACACAACACTGAAATGTATTTTCAGTTGTTTCTTTTACAGGTGTGTTAGTTTTTATTGTTTTGCTGCCACGGTGTGAAAGTCACAGGTGTTCAATTCTCAGCTTTGTTTCCATTTGCAGAGAGATTTTTTTCTGTAGAGTGAATTTTAAGTCATTGCACTGTGGATTGTCTAATTTTCTAGAAACCGGATAGTATTTGTCAGTTCATTAAAGCTGCTATATGTAACTTTTCTAACAATATATTTTTAACATATTTCTTCACTCTGTCACTAGATTGATGTTAGAGAGGTAATCTCTGAAAAAAACTAAAAAAATATTGTCCCCTTGCTTCTCCAGGTGGTAAATAAGCATTTCTAAAAAGAAAAAGTGACCCGCCATTTTCCAGCCAATAAAAACAAAGTTTGTAACCAGCCAATAAAAACCGAGCTTGAATTTGAATCAGCCAATAAAAACAGAGCTTGAATTTGAATTTTAACAGACCACAAGGGGGCAGAGCCATATATGGCTCTGAGGGGGAGGGATCAGAATGCTTTGCTTGTTGAAATTTTTTCTAAGTGCTGATGTTCTACAGAAACTGCAGACTTCATTCATTCATTCATTCAACCTTTATTTAGTCAGGTAAATCTTTTGAACCTCATGGGCTCATTTACGAAAGCGACCTGCTAAAACTAAAGAACAATGAACAGCAGGTAGAATTTCCTTAAACAATAAACAAACAAACAATAAACAATAGAAAACAAAAGAGAGAAAAAAAAAAAAGATTTTTTTTTTTAACAAAGTATCAAAAAACTAGCAAAACATTATAAGGTAGACGTATAAAATCAAAGACAGGAACAAATCTGCATTGGTTTTTGCCAGGATTCCAACAGATTCTGAAAACCATTTAGAGAAGTCAAGGTCGAGAGCTTCAGATCTTTTTGTAAGATATTCCATGAAGCAGGAGCGGAGTAGGAGAAGGCCCTTTTTCCAAGTTCAGTCCTCACTGACGGAACACTGCAGGTAATCATGTCCTGAGAGCGCACACTGTAGCTGCACTCACGCAAAGACATGTAGGAGGAGATGTATGAGGGCAGCAGACCAAGAAGTGATTTAAAGATGAAAATGTACCAGTGGAAGAGTCTGCGTGAGGTTAATGATGTCCAGTTAACCAGTGAATACAGGGTGCAGTGGTGGGTACGATAATCACAACCAGTTATGAATCTTAGTGCACCATGATAGACAACATCCAACATCCGCAGGGTGCTTGTAGGAGCATTCATGTAGAGAATGTCACCGTAATCAATGGAGGGAAGGAAAGTCACAGATACAAGGCGTTTCCTAACATTCAGTGTTAGACATGATCGGTTTCTGAAAAAGAAACCCAGTTTAACTTTCAGTTTCTTCACTAGGTTTTCCACGTGGAGTTCACCTTTAAGTAGTACAGTAATTTCAACCACATGTTACGTTTTGTTTTCCATTAGGGGTGCGGATCTCTCAGTGTCTGGAGAATCAATTTGATTCAGATTTTTGATGCACCGATTCAATTAATCAATTTTCGATTCTGAAACGATTCTGAAACAATTTTCAATTGAAATCATGAAAAGATTAAACAATAATGTAAACAAATAAAACATTTAATTAAAACAATAATGTATGCTTGTAGCAAACATTAAAGTCCATGACCCACCATGTTTTCAAATTGCATCGCCATTAATATTTATTAGTTTATTTAAAAATAATACAGGAGCGTTTATTTATATTGTAGAGAAATAATGCAAAATGTGTTATTTCATGATTTATAGCAGATTTTAGCAGAAGCTCCGGGAAGATCTGCCCCTCTCCAAATATGGGCATTCACATCACTAAAGATTCCGCCTTGGAGTTACAGGCGGAGTTTTAATAAGCCTTCATCAACTTCCATGACCGCTGCTCTAAGAGAGGAAAAAAAAAGAGAAGCGGTTGCTCACTGATGTCTGTCATATTCTGAGCAGCATCCACGTAGACATACTAGTTTAATTCGCTTGATCGCGACAAATTCATTCATTTCCGCATCGGCTTTTTATTCTCTCCCCTGACCAGACAGGTCGGGAGTAGAAAGGCAGCCGCGGCGCGGAGCTCTGAGCGCGCGGGCTTCCCCGTGCTCTCCCGTGCTCTCCGTGCTCCCCGTGCTCGTGCTTCCCCGTGCTCCAGCAACAAGGCTGGGACAGAACCGAGCCCCGGCACGAACTTCAAAGCTGACGCAGCGGAACGGGGAGCCAGGGAGAAGACGGGAGAAGCCGCGCGGCTCGCTCCTCTCTGGGCAGAGGAGAGGAGAGCAGCCAGCAACAGTCGCAGGCTCGCA